>MJUU01034397.1:69351-111364 GCA_002080025.1 Modiolus philippinarum
AGTTTGTAGTAAAGTTTCTGACTTCAACGACCGAAATCTTTGTCTCACTGAAAAACTTCTGCATCAAGGGTTTAGATATCATAAATTGATAAAAACATTCTCTAAATTTTATTATAGATACATTGACTTATTAAGAAAATTTGGTTCTACATGCAGGGCTCTTATACATCAGGGCATTTCACATCCAAACTTCTATGGCAATATCATTTACAAAGCGCATAAATTCAAAAATTGTCCTTCCAAACTTATTAATCCGTTGAACAAACTTATTCATAAAGGATATAAATACAGCATTGTTGTTAAATCTTTACTTCTGGTTTTTGTTGGCAAAAATATTGATCATCTCCTAAATGCTTTACACCATAACTAAATTTAAACAATTTTTCATATTGGCAGTATTTGGCATTGCACAATATCATGTTCTTCTTTCATAATTGATGATGTTGTTATACCAAATCTATTTAGAAGTATTTCAATTGAAATTTCATATGTAAGAAGGCTTGATATCATAGTCAACGGAAATTATGTCCTTAGCTAGCTGTCAGTAACTGCGAGCATTTGTCCGGACAGTACCTGTGTGTATTGTCTTCATGTTTTATGTACTTCATTATAAGGGTACTCGTCTTGATAAGTTGGACTTTTTTCTAGTTTGATTTTTACTGTGAGTCTTTATTGAGTGTGTATTTATTTTTAGCCATTCACCACACATAGGGGGAGGGTTTGGATCCAAGAAAACGGGTGTAACCCCACCGCAATTTTTGCGCCTGTCCCAAGTCAAGAATATGTTGGTCATTGGCTTGTCCTTGTCTTCTTATAAAATTTTAGTTTCTTGATATTTGGGTTATTGGATGTGGTTTGTTTCCATTGATTTATTCACTTTTTTACCTTTTTGGGGCCATTTAGGGCTTACTATATGGTGTGAGGTTCTCACTGTGTTGAAGACCATATGGTGACCCCTAGATGTTTTGTTTTTGGTCGTTTTAGCCTGGATATGGAATGTTGTCTCCTTGACATTTACCCCATTTCCTTTCTTTTTTATGTCAATGCTTATATATGCGAAAGGGTCCTCTAATAGCTGAAAACTGATTCATGGTGAACTTCTTGCTTAATCTTTGCAAACACTGGTATTTTTCTTCACAAAACGACAAAAGTATTTTCATAACAACGCGGGTCATTGACTGGAACCACTATATAATAGCAAGAAACGTGTGACGGATGTACACTAAAAATCCGCAAAAATGTTGCTTGTTCTCAATAAATAAATAAATTGATTTATAACTTGAGTCGGTAAATTAAACTGAAATTATGAATCTTTGTTAATTTGATGAAGTGGGAAACCGTCAGTCGCCATTTTTATAAATCCATATTTTACCCCATGTTTTTACGGATTTCATATTACACGCCCGTGTAATACTGATTTCATATTACACCCCCTGAAGATATGACTGGCTTAACTCTTTCTTTATGACACATGTAAAAAGATACATATCTTGAGTAAGTATATGATAAATAAATAAATCCAGAGACAACATAAGGATATGTTTTTAAACAATTTCATATCTTTAATTAAACTACTTTTTGTTATCCAGGCTTGACACAGTCATTTAAAACAAAACTTCACTAACAGTTTCTAGTATATAGGTATGTTACACAGGTGTCGCAATTTTCGTAAAGTGGATAAACAAAGAAGATGAAAAATAGATTCGGCTAGCTCGTAAGAGGGTTTTTTCCCCTTATAGTTGTAACACAGCTAATTCGAAATCAAGTCGCGCATATATATGGAACATAGTCCTTTTTTAAGATCCAGATTAAAAACGTTGGCTAGTCATTATAAACTAAATTTGGTGGTAAGTCAGCGTCCATGCAAATTTCGGCTACTTGGACCTACATTTACCGCATGACAAACTTACATTTCAGTTTAACTAGTTCATATCTCAGTTACTTTATATGACAGAACCATCTTACCTTCCGCGCGCATTTATCATTGGTGGTTGGGAAAATTGCCTCCAATCGACCTACATTTTCTGCATGGGTGACTTACATTCAAGTTTACATCCCAGTTGTATCTATCCTGATTTACATGGTAGGATCATTTAACCTGGCATATGAGTTCACTTTTTGGTGGAAGGTCAACATCAAGATAAAATGAGGTGACTTTAACCTACATTTTCCGCTTACTAGACTGAAATCCAAGTTAACGAGCAAAGTCACCTTTCAGATACTGCACATGTTAGAACTATGCAGTCTATGCTCATTTGACCTGTCCTGTATACCTTGCATATTCATGCATAATTGGTAAGTAGTCAACATCAAACCAAAATTAATTCACGTTGACCTATATTTTTTGCATGATCGACGTGCATTCAAGTTAACTTCCAAGTTCATATTCATATGTATATGTTATCGGGCTCTTGACAGCTATGTATCGTAAAATATCAACCCGTGAGCCAGAATATGAAGCACAGGGGCGAGTGATCGTAGCGAACGAGCCCAAAGCTTCATATTCTGGCGAGTGAGATGATATTTTACAATACATCAGCTCTCAAAAGCCCGATTTTATCATCCTTTATTTTGCATTTTAGATTTGTATTTATTGAACAAAGGTTTCAAATTCTCCCAAAGATGCGCTGGGAAATTCGACAAACATGTCATTCACACCTTTTAAGCTTCATAAACATGTTTTGTATTTTTTTATCACTTTAGCGGCAAAGGTTTTGCAACTGGATGAATATTTTGACAGAACTACTCGAAATAATGTCGATTTTTAATGTTGCATCATCTTTTGGTTGTTTCGATATTCTTTCGTTCCTTGGTGCTTTTATGACGTCATAATGTGAAAACGTCAAAGCTCTGCAGGATATATCAACGACCTAGTTTCTACAATTTTTCTGACGTTTAGTTTATCTATTTGTGTAATCATGATTCTGGTTTGAATGTAAAATCGGAAAGAGCAAATCCAATAGATGTTTATTTGTATCCGTTTGATTTCGTGTGAAAATCTGAATAAAAGTTATTTCCTTTTAAACTTTGGCAGAACGTTTGATATATCCAGGTCAACCTCTGATATATCCGGGTCAACCGGATATGGCTTTTGCGGAAAGGCTCTGCTGACTGATATAACCATGGGGAAGGATGATAAACACTTGTATGTACGTGCACCCCTGTTGGTACATTAACATCAAGGAAAAATAAGGCTGCCATGACATATGCTATAACGAGATCTTTGTTGATTTCCTATATTACTACAGTTGAAGTAGATTTTTTCATAAGATGATACAGAAAGATGTGCCTTTTAAATTAGACACTATGATATAACTTGAAATACAAAGTCTATGAAGACATAAACATAAGTAATTAAACATGAGAGACTATGCTTGACGGAATTAGTGGTGTTACACCTAAAGTGTTTCTGCATTAAAATGCATATATAGGAGAATTAACTCAATACCGAAGTTACTGATATCGAATAACATAACTCCAAAACTAATACTGAAATCAAAATGGTGGTAAAGTAAATTGACGTCTCCTTTCTAAAATAATACGTTCTGCAAAATATGGCCAGAATTCTCCCATTGTTCTAAGAGGAGATGGATATAGAACGAACTGTCATGAATTATGGAAATAGTCAATACGCAATAATTCCTTCAAATTTTATTAAAACAAAATGGTGGTATATCGTAGAATTAATTTCAACAGAAGGTCATGCAAGTCGACAACTTATATTCCTAAATTTTAAGTTAGATCAAAGTATCTCAGAGATTCTTAACGGAAATATGTTTATAAGCTGACAGAACTTATTTGGAAGACTTGTCTGACATGAACATTTACCTTGCGTTTTAAAATAAACAAGTGATCTGTGAGCCAAAGCTCACTAGAAATACCCCCTCTCTCGGTCAATGAATCATAGAGGGAAAGTGCAAATTCAAGTGTGAGAGTGAACCCAATACAGAAGTGAACATCAAAATTTACTAAGTCAGTAAACAGGAAGTAGTGTCTCGGTTGGTCTGAAAACACATCCCAAAACATGGCTAGCTGGACTATACAAAGCTTGTGACAAAATTTAAAAGGTGCATCATAAAACAATGTAGAGAAATCTTTGACGAAAAATTACTCCATTATGCCCCACTTTCAAAAAGATTGACAAATCGGTAAACAGGAAGTAGTATTCCGACAAGTCAGAAAACGCATCCCACAATATGGCTTGACCATGCAAAGCTTCTGACAAGATTTCAGCTTTGTATCATTTACCATCACAGAGAAAACTTTGACGAAAATTCACTCTATATTGCAACAAGTGTCAAAATTGACCAAAGTCGATCAACAGGAAGTAGTATTCTGATTGGTTCAAAAATGCATCCCACAATATGGCCTGATTATACAAAGCTTGTGACAAAATTTCAGATCTGTACCATTTACCATTGCTGAGATAAATGAGACGACAATGTGTTACGGANCCCCCCCCCCCCCCCACACACACACACACACGCACGCACACACGCACGCACACACACACACACACACACACAGACTGAAAACAGTATACCCCCATCCCCGACGGGGAGCGGGGGTATAATAATGGGAGAAAAATCAAAGTTATTGTCAAACAGGAAGCAGAAGAGTTACGCACTTGAAATGGGGAGAAACGATACAACTCATCATACTAAAGCTTCAGACCAAATTTCAAATCATTACTACATACACAAGCTGAGAAATCTTTGACGAAAAATTTCAATTTTACCAGGTACCTTTTTGGTATCTCAATCAATATATATAGTCTCTAACATTGTTTCCAGTTTATTACGTATATTTCTCACATCGAGATAGTTAAATTTTCACATTTTAAAGTAAAATGTGAAAATTTAACTATCGAGATGTGAGAAATTATCGTAATAAACCGGAAAACAATGTTAGAGATTATTTCTCTAATTTCTACTCAATTTATTTGAAGTAAAGCGATCTCCGTAGTCTCCAGTCTCAAGTATGCCGCCATTTTGTTGCTATCATCGTTGCTATGTGTATCATTGCGCCATTCATTGTAAGGGGTGTTGGATATAATATTTTTGATAAAATGTCATATAATTCATATAATCAATAAATTGAGTTATCTTAGTCATACAAATGCAAAATTCGTTTCGCAAGACAATGATGCAGGTGTAAATTTCATCAACACCCGGTTGCACTATTTCTAGAAACTGAAACGAGACATTTACATGATTGACCAATGGCCAACTGAGATCAGATAATACCAATTTTGATTATCATTTCTATAACCAACTAGTCAGGAGGTGTTTATATTTGCTAGAAATTAGAGAATTGTTATTATTATCTTAGAAAAAAAATCTCACAATTCCCCTCCATGATTGATTAAATACTACCTAGGTAATGATTTTTAATTACAGGTTTAAAAACGAGTAAGAAATGTATATCACTGGATAGAGTTTTTTTTTAATTTAAGGGGGTAGACCTGGGGAAGCCTAAAATTTTCCACTCGTTTAATTTTCTTAATATTTTCTGTATTAAAACTACACATGTTCATGTCGACTTTCAGCAATTTTCAACAATTTTTACCGTCCCGTTTTATGTCTAGTGGTCATCAAAGATACCCTGCTTCCTCAAATTATTTGGTCCGTTCAGGACTTGAGTGTGGTGTGTAAAATTGGCTCTAATTAAATTTGTATTTGATTTAAAATTATTTCAAATGCAAAATTCTGTAGTTTAGACATGTGTGAAAGTAAGCATGAATGATGATAGTAAATTTAACTTGTTTGAACCGAAATACATGGGTGTTCTGAATAGTATAGGCTGGAATTTTTACTCTATTTTGATCACTATTAAACACTTCTTGTAAAAAATTCTGTCGTTTAATTTCCACTAAAAACTTAGAGTAGAAAGAAAACTAGCATATGTATGATAAATTATAATTTTAGAAATACTACCGTCCCATTTTTTCTTAATTTATAATAAAGTGGGTAAAAATCAGTAAAATTGCTGAATCTGTGCTATAAAATTACCTCCCTTGGAAGAAATCTGACTTTTACATATATTCATTATCTTTGGACAACATTGCAAAAATGTAGAGTAAAATGCACTCATTATAAATAACTGGATGTTGGGTATTTGTTTTCATGACAAAATTGATATCTTTTTGCTGTGTGGAAAATTTTGATAATACCTATTGTAATTATTCAATTTGTTTGTGTAAGTAATAAAAAAGTGAAAACAGAGTTATCTCCTCCTACCCCAGGTCTACCCCCTTAAAAAATACGGACCAATTGACTCTTTTTATGGACTACACATTGCAGGAAAGAAGAAATCAACAAACCAAACGATGGAACAAAACTTTTTGTACTTTTTCATCTTGAACAAGTAATAACTGTGTTTGGATGCGAACACAAAGTCTCCCAAACGAACCCCCATAATTTCATCAAACTCTTAATTTCCCTGCCTTTTTCCAGTTTCCATGGCAATGGCTGGCATTTTGAAAATTAATGACCCAAAAATAGGTTCAAAACAACTTGTACAATCTTTCTGTAAAATTTCATCCAATTTGGAGCAGTTTTAATTTTCCCGCCCTTTTCAGTTTCCATGGCAACGACCGCCATTTGAAAATTAATGACCCAAAAATATGTATACATCTTTTACAATCTTCCTGTAAAATTTCATCCAATTTGGAGCACTTTTAATTTTCCCGCCTTTTTTCCGTTTCCATGGTAACGGCGGCCATTTTGAAAAAAATTGACCCAAAATTATGTTCTACACATGTTCTACACATCTTGTACAATCTTCCTGTAAAATTTTATCCAATTTGGAGCACTTTTAATTTTCCCGCCTTTTTTCAGTTTCCATGGCAACGGTGGCCATTTTGAAAAATTTTGACCCAAAATTATGTTCTACACATCTTGTACAATCTTCCTGTAAAATTTCATCCAATTTGGAGCACTTTTAATTTTCCCGCCTTTTTTCAGTTTCCATGGCAACGGCGGCCATTTTGAAAATTGACCGGATTGTACATCTACACATCGTCCTTTATCACTATGTCAAATTTCATTAAGATCGGTGGTAAGATGGCTGAGAACGAGGGCGGACACACTTGCGGGAGAAGAAAAAGAAAGAAAGAATAATAATAATAATAATAATAAGAAACGGAGCAAAAACTATAAGTCTCTCCAAACTTCGTTTGGGAGACTTAATAAATACTGAAGCCTTCTCAATTGACGGTTTATCCGTAACAGTGTCTTTATTTCACCCAATCATTCATTCTGGAAAACATAACTTCCCTAGTATATGTAACAACATGATACTCCCATTCATCGTGAAGAAAAGGATAATCATGTTCTTACAATTTTAGAATATTGTGAAGTGATCAAGAAATAACTGCAATAATCAAACCTTACAGACACACAATAGATAGACTAATTAATTTATCCCCATTTGACTTACAAATGTAGGCAATAATTGAAGTAATAAAGGTCTATAGAAAATAGTGAGTGTAATAAAAATGAGTGTTATAAATGTTATTAAGTAGAGCTTTTTATAAATATGGAAAAGAAAGGGTTTGAGCTAACAGAAAAGTTAAAAGAAATAATTTAATTGTGTTGCCTAGCCAAGCCAAGATTTGGATTATACCGACTTATAGGTTTATATTATGAAACCTAATGCACAAAATGTGGTCATACTAGTTATGTCTTTATTGGAGGTTGATTTTCCATTTTTATCATTACAAGATCCCGACGCCTAGGATAGAATTTGTGATAATCTAAATTTTGGATAACTTAGTTTGAAAATTTTCGGACTTTGATCATTCAAAATGAGTAATTTGACAATGAATTACTTCTGATATGTTATATATTTAAACCGACGGACACAGCCATCCGGAAAAGGGCATTCCAATAGGTGGTCCAGAACAGGCAACTTTTTGCCATTTTTGTCAATTGTATTTGGTTTGGAACAAAATTACTAAGTACAGTCAATTAACCCCCATCTCTTTTTATGCTATTGGCGTTACCATGGTTACAGCCCACTTTTTACCATTTTTGTCAATTGTATTCGGGACAAAATTTGTAAGTACAGAAAACAGTGATTAACCCCATGGGCGTCGTTTGCCTTTGTATTATATTGAATGTTAATTTTATTGTTGGCTTTTGAGTCCATGGCCACTTATTTCTTTTGATAATTGCTATACAATCTAACAACGGCAGTAGAATACCGAAGGAACAAGGGAAGCGATGACTACAAAAATCGAAGTCCAAAGACATGGCAAAAACGGTAACAGATAAAAACAAAGACAAAACAAGGACGTGAGACAGCTACAATGCACGGAAATAAAAGATAACATTAAGAACTAAGGCATTCATAGTGTGAACTCCCATGAAAACCGGGAGTGACATCAGGTGCTCTGGAAGGGTAAGCATGTCCTGCTCCTCTAGCGGCACCGGTCACACTATCAGTGAGTCAATCCAGGGTTGAGTCAAATCCGATTATGTCAAATCCGTGAAGACGTGAAATCTAGCTGAAAATGTCCGTTTTCTTTGGGACACAGACACGTCATATCTGTCAATGATGTCATGGTGACGGCCATAGAATTTCTGAAGGGATGAAAGTAACAAAGACTGAACAAACCCCTGACTAATCAGCTTTTGGGACAGTGTTTTTGCTCTAACTAAAAAGTTACTGTATAAACTGCATGCCCGACAGTAACGAATCAACTGTGAAATGTACACTCCATAGGCTGGAGAGGTAGGTATATTGCTGCTCAGAAAGGGAAAGTTCACGATTGGGAAGTTAAAATCATCACGTTTGTCATACAACTTAGATTTCAAACGTCCATTTTCGTCAATGTAAATTAAAAGATCTAAATACGAAGCTGAAGTAGGTGTATCGGTAGTCTCTTTAATTTCAAGCTCATTGGAATAGATCTGGTGTAAATATTCCTTGAATTTTGGATTTTTAAGAGAAAGTACATCGTCTATGTAGCGGAAGCTGAAATTAAAGGACTTGGCTAAATGTTTTTGTTTTTTCTGTGTAAGCCCTTGTAAAAATACGAAAAAAGGAAGAGATCAGCTAAAAGTGGCGCGCAGTTAGTTCCCATGGGAATCCCGCTTGTCTGTTGAAAAACACGGCCTCCAAATTCGACAAAAATATTATCTATTAAAAATTCCAATGAAAAGCCTAAAGCAGTTTTATGCAAATGACTTAACATGTAAAAAACATAAGATCATCCTGCAGTAACAACATAATTTCTTATATTCTTCACAAATAAGACAGCTGGAATCCTGTTATCTGAATGGTCGAGAACACTTCACTATATTCTAAGGTTATTTAATCCACAACCCAAATACTCCTGTAAATTTTATTCGAAGAAATAAAGTGCAATAATGCATTTATTCCTTGTAAGAAGAAATTGACATAATCCAGAAGATATACAAAAGAATGAATTTTTGTTATTTATTACCACAATGTAATTGAGGAAAAAATGTAATGTAATTGAAACTATTTAATTACTTTTTTAAGTAATTGAACCCAACCCTGCTTGCCATTTGTTGTGGAGATGTCAATTATGATGTCACATAATCCAAAGGAGTTTATTATGGTATCAAGTGTAACGTCGAACAAATCGCAACGTTCGATTGGACATTTAACGTTTAAGACAGCTTCACGCGACCCTTTTCATCTATTAGCTGTCTTACACTGGCAAACAGAAGAAAATCTAAGACAACCTCGAAACAATCTTCGCAATGATATTTCTTGAAATATTTTGTGGTCTATATATGATCACACACAATCTTTATAGGAATGTGTTGTGGTAAACGGTTTGTCCCTCCTTTCCCAAGTACAACACATTTCCCCTTTTCTAATTTCTTTATGTTGTACTCATTGCCATTGGGCACTCAAGTGCCGGCCAGGTCTTACACGGAGTATAAATAGGAAGTTCCCGGCAAGCCCAGAGTTCCCCGGATAATAATACATCAGATTATATCTGGTTAAAGCTAAATATATCCTTAGAAAACGCTATAGTTATACTACTTTTTGGTAAATAGAAGCTATTGCAATATTTACAATAAATAATCCAAATCCGAACGAATCGCTCATTTCAAGTATAAGGTAAATTTTCAGTATGTAGGAGGTCTTGAAATATTATTGTTGAATTATGCTGAGAATTAAACGGAAATACTGTGTGTGGTTCATCAGTCTAATCATCGCTAGTTTTGTTTAGGAAAAATGAAAGGATATGGAGTGAATGTACATGTGACAAAAACGCACACGATACATAGAAAACTCCAGTTTATCAAGGACAAGGCTTTTATTCCTGTCTACATCTTGATGTCGCCTGAGGGTCTTCAACAAGAGGTGAACAATATTCACCCCCTCAAGCGAGATCAAGAAGGCCCCTAGCGTGCACATAAGCGGTAATCTTGACAAAAATTATATCAAGGTCACTCCCTTGCTCCCCACACGCCATGGAGTGCCAACTTGGGCGATGCTCAGGGTTATCCAGCTGAAAGCACCAGGGTTACAAGAAGAGAATAAAAATGTTGAGCAACATCGATCGCAGCTAAAATATGTCATTGAAGCAGCACATGTCGGCAGCGGTCAATGAGGAAAACAGTAAAACCGGGCAATGTCTGCCTACAAATATTTGTCATTAGCCCGACGAAAGACAAAAATAAGGACAAAAACAACATCGATGGACAACACGGGGCACATCGAAATAGATGTAGGCAAACCTTGCAGTGTAATTAGGTTGAAAGGACAAAAATAGTTATAACAATTTAGTAAAAACAATGAAAATATTGAACAGCCAAATTGAAAAAAATAAATGAATTAGTAATTGTATGAGAAATTCTCACACGGAAAAACTAGCCATAACTGTAATATTATAAGAGCATACATCTCAAGCACGGGGAGACTTTCTACTGACTCCACGCAGCACGAGAGACAAACTCTGCAGTAAATAGGGAAAATGAAAGGATATGGAGTGAATGTAGTTTATTTCAATTACATTTGTAAAAACAGATGTTTTCTTATGTTCACAATTATGCTCTTGGACTTGGTTCACCTACGGACATAAAAGGCTTAGGTTAAAGATGGCAAAGCTTATTTATATTTGATTTCAGGACATCTTGGGAGTGTTTTTATTGAAGTCCAGAAATGTTTTAGGACTCCAGAAAAAATGAAGGTCAAGCCATTATTAATGGATATGCTGAAATATTTCAAGAGCTTCTGAAATAGAAGAGTGAGGGTCCATAATTATATCAGGTCGTTCACGAATATCACAGGACTTTTTAAAAAAAAATTCTTTAGACCATATATATATGAAGGTCTTAAACATATCAGGAAAATTTGGTTACAAAATTTAAATAGCGAGGCCTTTCATTATTTCAGGACCTGTACAAACATTCTAGGACCTTTCAAAATGAAATAATTTTTAGTCGTCTCATATGTTTCAAATAGGAAGTAGACATTTCAATTTCCTAGAAACATGATTTATTGATGCATTGATCAAATCAACATTCTCATCTAATCAAACGAATATGCTCTTATTAATATTATTAATGAATTATCAATTACCATATTCAAACAAAATAAACAGAAATTAACAGTCAAACAGTATATCCTATTCCGTACGCTAGTAGTTGGGGTATGAAAATATTTTTAAACAACTAAACTGTTAACTGAAATTTCAAATTAGATTAGATATAACTTTTGTGGTTTAATCTGGGATGGTTTTTACTTGTTTACAGATGATGTTTTTGTTTAATAACAAAAAACTTTCAAAGAATATGTACAAAAACACTGTATAAAATAAGATAAAATAATGTAAAGAAAAAAAGTATTAAGAAATGGAAAACCAACCGCCATCATCTTCAAACGTTATTATTGCAGTAAGGGTATCTTCACAATAATCTAGTTCTTCAATGTCTCCCCCTCCTGATTTACTCCTGCATTCAAAGTAAAATCTTATTGTGTCTTCAGATGTGCCAACAGGGATGTTGGAGACCTTAATTGTCCTTTTGCTTGCCATTTAAACAACTTTTTCTGAAAAAAATGCTTAGTTCATATATATAATTATAATATACTCAGTAAAAATATTTTCAAGCAATAGGTATGCGACTTTGAAAAACAAAACATGTACATGTATTAAAAAGTCTGCTTACACAGAAAATTCTGACGATTCTGTTAAATTCAAATTTTATGATCATTTGCTTGTTTTTATTTTAATCTTCGGAAATGTACGGTCACATTGTTCTTCGATTAATCATGGCTTAAATTGATTTAATTGTATTTTGCATGATATTTCTGTTATATGAATATCTGATTTCAATGACAAATAAAATTGCACAGTTTAATAATTTGTAGTAAGGCCAATACCACAGTATGCACCACGGTGTACAATACATCGGCAAACGAATACCGAAGCAAGAACGAGGAAAGGGGAAATTCTAAAATCATAAATCCAAAATCACGGCATTTCACAGCAACACGAATTGAGTCAGTATGAAAAAGACAAAACAAATAAACAAAAATGAACAAGAACGCTATAAAACTAAAGCACTAGCAGTGTGAACCCCTATAAAAACTGAGGTATCATCAGGTGCTCCGGAAGGGTAAGCATGATCTGCTCCACGCGTGGCACCCGTCACACTGCCAGTGAAAAGTCCGGTTTTGTCACAGTCGGTGTTAGTCAGTCCGGTCACAAACTCTGGATCTACCCAAAGATATCTGTTCTCATTTGTGAAACAGAAACATTGTAATGGTCTGTCAAATCGTGGTGACGACCGTAAAACTTCTGTAGTGACAATTGCAACAGTGACTGAACATACCCTTGATGTATAAGTTTTTGAGACAGTAATTTCGCTCTGTTGACAAAATCGCTCTACAAACTACAGGCACGGCAATAGCGAATGAGATGTGAAATGTACACGCAATATGCCGGAGAAGTTGGAATATTACTGCTCAAATACGGGAAGTTCACTATTGGAAAGTCGAAATCATCACCCTTGTCGTAAAGTTTTGTTTTCAGACGTCCAGAGTTGTCAATGTAGAGGTATAGGTCCAGGTATGATGCTGATGATGGTGTATCAGTGGTCTATCTAATTTCGAGTTCATTTGGGTATATGAGATGAAGGTTATCCTAAAATTGAGGATTGTTCAATGAAAGAACATCATTTATATAACGGAAACTGAAATTAAAAAATTTGGCTAGCTTATTGTCTTTTTTCTGAACTAGCCCTTGTATGAACCTAGCTTCATACGAATAAAGAAACAAATCTGCTAAAAGTGGCGCACAATTAGTCCCCATAGGTATCCCTATTGTCTGCTGGAAAACTTGTCCTCCAAATTCTACAAATATGTTATCAATCAAGAATTCCAGCATTGCAATGACATCCTCCTCTGTATACTTTTTGTGTGAATCAGTACAACCGATTTTATTTCAATAACAATACAACCTATTTTATTTCACTATTTATTATACGCTTTAGGGGTACACCCTTTTTATTCAACTTTTATTCTTTGAACCAAATTGGTGAGTGGGGGTATTTATTAATGAGCTCACAGTTTTTGTAGTCCCGAATAATGCCAAGTACGGTTTCAGTCTTGCCTTTGCCCCTACGTAAAAACTTTTTACGTAGTAGTAAGAGTTCCAGGAAAAACCTGTGTCGCCTGCGAACTGTTTTGTTTTGAATGAGGATTTTTTTTAAATATGCTGTATTTTGAATGGGCCTTTTTGTGAATTTAGCGTGGCATAATGATCTTTCGGGGATATCAGAATAAGCGATTTATTCAGGAGAATATGTCCCGATACTGACACTCCATTCCAAATTGCAGAAGACCGGGATATGTTGTTTCAGCGAAATATTTGACAGAAATTTTCAAGACGTGACAAATATTCTTAGTTCCGTCAATTAGGAAGTGGGCATGCGATAGATCAATACCTCTGGTATAGGTCACATACTGATACTTCATATTGCATTGCAGAAGTCTTGGATATATAGCCCCTGAGACAAATTTGACAGAAATTGCCAAGAAACAAAAATTACTTTAATTTCCATCATACAGGAAGTGGCCATGTGAGGGATTGAAACTTTTATACTGTATAGGCCTTTTCAAAAATATCATTTGCCCATATTTTGGTTTCGGCATTTAGATATCAAGCCAACATCTATTTATGGCTATGCATGATATCACACCTCTCCTCCGGGACACAATTCATAAAACTGTTCATATTTGGATTACATCCTAAAGTTACTACAGTTAAAACATTGCGTAATGTAAAAGTAAAAATTGTGTCTTGTTAGTCAACTCGTGTCGTCGGATCGTATATGTGAAATGTACACGCAAGCAAACCGGAAGCAAAGGGTGTTCGTACCTCCACTTGACGAGAGAGTCCAGGAAACGATAACAACACTTCATGGACAGGGCTATAGGTCCCCATACTGATACTTCATTCCAAATTGCAAAGGGCTTGGATATGTGGTCCCTGAGAAAAATGTGAAACCGACACAAGTCGACTGTAAGTGGTTCCTATATGTCGCCACTGCGTGAACGTTGGTGATCAATCTGATTTAGTTCAGATTTTTGTAGTCGTATAAATTTCCTCCAAAAATCAATAAAACATTTAAAAGCAACGTCATTTCTTTTAGAGCCCTGAATGTTCGAATACATTTTCACTGGCGGATCCTTGAATAAACGGGGTTTCTTGACAATTATTTTGCCCTTTTCTGTCAATTTTTAGCTGAACCTTGCACACAATTGTACATTTTTTTTCAGAAAAGGAGGTTTAATCCCTTCTAAATTCACCATAATTTGTACACATTAAATGGAGTTAGTGGAATGAAATATCTTCCAAGCATGTCGAACATACGAGGATTAGTTTAAGCTTTGCAAATCTTTTTTTCTTCAGCTGACAGTAGTAAACCGGGTCACTATAGACTCGTAAAATTTGTAGTCTCTCCAGAATTCAGTGGTTTTTATCTGCATTCAGGCGGGAAAATTAAGCAGATGTCGAGGAACTGTTACAGGTGTTTTTATTAGTGAAGCTTTAGTCTTCACATCATTTTGGCTTTGAGTTTGCTCTTACTCTGTCTTAGACGCTGTCATTGATCAACAATTTTCTCGCCATAAGTTATTGTCTCTATTGTATAAGATGCTTTTATAGTGAAACCCTGGCCTCATCCTCTGCGATTCTCTTATCAGTCTCGACTTCATCCTAGCTTTTGTCTCGTCCTAACCCTAACATATACCTTATCACTTAACTCTAACTCAACCTTAAACTGTAACTCTAACACAATCCTTAATCTTACCCTTTACCTTGAATCATATCCCTAAACATTAACCAATCAAGAACCATAAGGCTAACGTGAAATTCTAACTCTTACCCTTATCCAGATCCTCACTCTTATTCTGTTTCTGATATAGTAACCTTTATTATGTGTGTAACCATAACCGTGATTATGGTGGTCTGTGTAATTCGAATTGGAACCGTAATAATGTACTTAATCCTAAGAATCTATTCTTTACCTTAATCATAAACTTTTATCAAATCATAAAATTAATTCAACCTTAAAAGGCTAACCCTAACCTTAAGTCGTTACCATAACCTTACCCTTACTTACGTTTCTTGATTAATCTACACGCTTGTTACCCTTACATTAAATAATAATCCCTGACATTAATCCTAAATCCAGGCGTGTTCTTATCTTGCCCTAACACAAGCTCTTAACCTAATCTATTGCTAAGCCCTAACCAACGTAACCTAAATTCTAATAACCTACCCTTACCCCGATTGAACCGTAACCTAACCTCAACTATTAATCTAACTTTAATAACTCTTACCTGAAACTCTAACGCTATACGCTAGCCCCGCTAGTCCTAGGCCTACGTCATTATCCTTATGCTTTATGTAATCACAAATCTGTCTTTAATGATCCATGAAACCTATTACCCTTTACCTGGACACAAGTGAAATGTAATTATAGAAGCACTATACGTGTAAATAATCCTAATAATACCCTAATAGTGAATGTTATTCTAACCCTCAGCCTTATCGTAACCCTACATGTACATGTAATCCCTGATTTCCTATCTTCTCCTAAACTTATACCAACACACAAATATATGTCTACACCAAAAACCTTGACCCTGGCTATACCTGAAGGTTTTATGTCGTTTACGTTCGACCTTCTTAAATCTGCATATTTATGGTTTAACTCATCGGCCATGATGAGTATCAATAATAGTGTCACATGTGCCGAACAACGCTGAATGATTAAACAAGTATAGGAAATGTTCCGAAGCGAATTTAATCCATTGTGCTCTTCGATACGAGTGACACTATTATAAATTAGTTTTGCTTATTATTATTATAAAGATTTTCAAATCTTTTAACCGATTACAAATGCAACTGTATTGTTATATTTTTTTTCATATCATTAAGACACGTGTTTACATTGAGGAAAATATTGTGACGCCATTTCCTACAATGGTATATACTGTAAATTTTTCTTAGTGAAAGTACAAAATGGACGAGATTTATTTATCTGGGAAAATTCTATAAACCACCGCTATCTCTATATTAATTTATGTTGCTTTCCCTAACTCTTACTATGTATTTTTAATCATAATCATAACTTAACCGTAATCATAACTAACCTTTACCCTAAGCACTAATCCTAACTTAACATTTGCCTAAATCCTAAACCCTTCCTTTGTCTAACTTACCATAATCTTTAAATATAACAAAAAATTATCCTTACTTATCTCTAACCATAAATCCTAACCATTACCCAAGACTAACACAGCTCTAATCTTTATCATTACCCTAAACCCGAATCATAACTAACCCTCTGAACCCAAGTCTTATCCCTAACATAACCTTCGCCATAATCCCAAACCTTACCTTTGTCTTACTGTTCAGTCACTGATGGAATTGTCACCACAGAAGTTTAACGGTCGCCATCATGATTTGACAGATCGTTAAAATGTTTGTAAATCACATGTGTTTTGGTAGATCCAGAGTTAAGTACTGGACTGACAAACACCGGCTGTGACAAAACCGGACTTTCACTGGCAGTGTGACGGGTACTACGCATGGAGCAGATCATGCTTATCCTTCCGGAGCACATTATGATATCTCAGTTTTTGTAAGGGTTCACACTGATAGTACTTTAGTTTTGTGGCGTGATTTTGGATTTTTGAATTTGGAATTCCTCCTTTCTACATTTTCGCTTCGGTATTCGTTTGCCGATGTATGTTACAATCTGATTGGGAACTAACTATACACAAGAAAAACACAAATAAAACAAAAACACAAACGTTAACAACGATAGGAACTCGTGACAGCCGAACTTGGTGCCGGCACCAGCAAATGTCAGCGACAGGGTTAAGCCAGTCTATGGGTACCAAAACCTCCCTTTCTCTGTCCGTTTCTTTTTAGTACAATAAACAAATGTCAGAGCAAACCAAATCAACATGTGGAAGACCATAAATGAAAAATCATAAAATCTGTTGGAGAACAAATAACCAAAAGACAAAAGATCTGAAATGAAAAGCCAAATTTAGCGAGATACTCCTCTGTTTAAACAAACAAAAAAAAAAAAAAAAAAAGAATTCTAAAATTGAGATAATGCAAGTTTCCAAATAAAATCTGGTTTCTGGTCAGCACCGAAGTAGCGAATAGTAGGTTAGTTGGTTGGTAAAATTCCTCGGAGTCTTACAATAACCCTAACCCTACCTAGTATGAAGCTGAAAGGTCTCATTAGAATAAGGATAAAAAAGCGTAATCATTTAATTTCAGCTCCCATTATATAGATATTTTGTTATTAAGCAATCCTTGTCATTTTCTTTATTTTATCTATCCAAAGAACTCGAAATTAAGGATACAAGAGCCACTTCCATATCGACTTCATTCCTCGAACTTCGTCATGAAATGGAAAAACAGAGGAATATAGAGTGGTCGATACAGTGATAGAGCCTGATTGGCCTACAAATAAACTATTTAAACAAAGGTATGGTGCTCATAACTTGAAGTTAACATTGCAGAAATTTTACGGTCGACATCACAATCTTAGGAAGATTGAAAAGCTGCTTAATCTACCCTTGCACATGATCCCACACATAGTACGTTGCTCATCTGTATGTGCATCTTCATTTTTCTTTGAGCCCAATGATGAATATAATCCAAACATTAACCCTAAAGATATGTGTAATTCCAATCGTTACCTTAATGGTCTAAATCTACTTACCTTAAACTTGACAATGTTCTCCTATCATGAATCCAATCGTTTAACTCCAAAACTTCCAGCTTTTTACAAATGAAGTCTCAAACGAAATAATTCTAAACTAGGCTAACTGTAAACTTAACCATGAATCTAGGCTTACTATAACCTTAACCATAACCCTAATAATGGTGAATGATAGGATATGGAGTAAATTTACATGAGACAAAGTCTCTACAAATACATGGTAAAATCAAACAAAGGAACAACGCTTTTATTGTTGATTTTCATCGTGAAGTCACCATGAGGCCTTCAACAATGAGCTTTGATCATACTTCATAGTAAGTTCAAGTCGACCCCTAGCATCGGTTTGAGTGGAATTCTTTGTTGATATCTTTGTTTGGACTTCGATTTTTGTGGATTTTTCTCCTTTGTACCTTCGGTATTCTACTGCCGTTGTTTTTTCAGCGGAATTCTTTGTTGATTGTCGACCAACGCTACATCCATGTCTTTTCTGGTCCTAACCCTTATTATGATAATAGCATTGCGTTTAGCAATGACTATGCCAAAATAGTGGTCAGGGTTGAGGCCATAGTGCACGACCCGAAGGGGAGTGCACTATGTGTATTCAACCCTGACCACTATTTTGGCATAGTCATTGCTAAACACAATGTTATTATCATTATTATGCTGACTGTGTCATTAATTTTCATCATTTTATTTCAATTTCCAAGTTAATAAATAGCTGTTCTTTTCATTTAGTTACTGTCAGTTTAAAATTTCTGTATTTCAAATACATGTTGTCATGGAAATTTGAAAAATAACTTTTTATGGCAAATCTCAAAAATTCATTTATTTCATGATATAAAATGAGGAGATAAGTAAAATGAATGGTTACAAGTGGGGTAAAAACTTTATTTTAAAGAAATATTACCAAATTAAGGTTGATTTCTGTGACAGTAGATCCCTACTGGTAAAATTTTCATCACTATTTGATTGACAGTACTGTAGCTCCGCCTTCAAAGTCACGTGACAGGCATAGTGCATGGCTGTACGTATAGTATGCCAAAATAGTATATCAGACACTATAAATGCAGTTTCTTACAGGCATAATAATTACAATTAAACTCTAAACCTCCCCAAACTCTAAGCCAACCCTTATCGTTACATAACCATAAACCTGAACCCAGCTATAACCCTGCTAACTCTTATTCTTAGTCCTAAAACTAGATTTCAAACTTAACCGTTACTACACATAACCCGAAATAATGTACTTCATTATACCCTACGCGAAATAATGCATGTAGTCCTAACCCTTACCGTAATCCCTCTTTTGTAACCATGTTCCTAAGCCTAAACCCTAAGTCTGACACTTAACCCTAGAGTCTATCTTAAACAAACCTTATCTGTTACAAACAAACTTTTACCCTTATCCTAATCTACAACCTTTACAAATACCAAACTTATCATTAACATTATCACTCTAATAAAGTAAGTAACCTATCTTAACTCGACTAATGTATTTAACGTTACACTAGCTTAATTATGCAATAAATCCTAACCCTATGCAATCCATTTTCTATCGTTACCCCAAAACAAAACTTAGTAATAAACCTTTCCTGGCGATAAATGTAATCTAAATACTAACCACTTTGATAAATTGTATTTATTCAAAATGATCAATTTGATACCAATCATAACGTAAGTTACATAGCCAAAACCCTGTAATGATGATATAGTAAAGAATTGTTATAATGTGTTTTATTCTAGGTTACCCTAAATAATGTATTTAATCTTACACTACACTAAGGAATGCATGTAGTATTAAACCTTATCTTAACCCCTTAATTGTAACCATGTTCCTAAGCATAAACTCTAACTGCGATCGTAAGCCCCATCCTCAATCCACAGCAAACTATCCTCACCGAAACATATTTCTTAGTTATAATTTTTATGAACCCCAATCCATTGCAACCAATATAAAAGTTATCATCCTGAACATTACCGCTGAGTTTAAGCAATTATACCTTAACCAAACTGATGTATATAATTTTACTCTTAACTCAATGATGTATGTAATCAGAACCCTTCCGCATTTTAATTGTAAAATGCTAAACTCAACATGTATGACTGATAATTCTATTTAAATTTCATTGGCCAAATGCCCTTGCAACCACTTTTGACAGAACATTATAATCACTAGGGAAACGTAGGTCAGGTTAACATAACATACCAATAGATGGCAATGTGCCAATACTACATTTAGCATAGATTAACATTAGATTTGAACTGCTGGCAAGGAGCCAAAAGTATATAAGTATATTTAGTTTTAGTAAATTTGAAATCTCAATATCTGGTAACAAAAATCTCTGCAATAGATAAAACTTATTCACATTTAATGTTAAAAATTCATTTTTGTTGTGTCCTATGCTTGAAAAAAAGGAAGCTGACATTAGTGTCATCCTTTCTTATATGTGGAAATGCAAAGAGAAAGAAATATGCACATAATATATGTCATATATTAAAACATTAAATTACTTCAATTTCAGTTAATATAAGGATCTATTACTTCAAGAGAAATTCTGTTTTCCTTTGCTAAAGCCTCGGTGAATATTATTTCTCTCGAAATGACAGATCAGTTATATTAACCTCAATGGAAGTCATTAATTGTATAGACTTACCCAAACCTTGAAATAAACGCAACGTTTTCCGGAATAATGCAATTAATCTAATTGGCAGCCCTATATGGCACGCAAAAGTCACAAAAATTAGAGAAAAATAGTATCTCGTCGATATCGGAGATCCCATTGTCAAAAACTTAATAATACTGAAACTAAAATTCAAAAACATATGTAACATAACCCTACCCGTAAAAGTCTGTTAGATTCAAACCTAACACTAAAACTCGAAATGCATGTTATTCCTTTCTTACTAAAATAAATTCACAGTAACTTCGGTATTTTGTTATAATTACCACTTGGTCGATGCTTACTGCTGGTGGACTGTTATTCCCCGAGGGCATTCACCATTCCAGTAACCAGTACTTCGGTTCTGGCCTGAAAACCGTTTTTTTGTTGGAAAACCTGCAATAAAAAATGAAAGGGTATGAAATAAATGCAAATGAGACAAAGTTTCTACAAATACATGGTTGATGTTATTAATGTAAGAACGCTTTTATTGTTTTTCTTCATCTTGAAGTCACAGTGAAGCTTTCAACAACGAAACTTTGCTGATAGTAAGTTCAAGACGGCCCATCGCACCAGTTTGAGCAGGATTTATTGATCGATGTCTAACAACGCTACATTCATATATCTTTTAGTCATGAATGTGAAATGATCAACAAACATACAAATTACTGGAAAAGTGTTCTTACAATCGCTGTCATCAGAAATTTCTCAAGAACAAGTACACCATAACTGGAATAAATAGGAGGCATACGTACTGGTATTTTGGTAGTGAGAGCGGTGGGGAAAATGATATTGGCAGTAATTTTAAGATATGTTATGGGTGGAAATAACGATTTGCAAAGCAATGTTCTGCTATCATACCTGCTTATCTCCCAGCAGCAGCAGCAGCACAGTTCATCAGCCTGAGCTGACACAGAAGCGGTGGCGCAAAGTCCATCACTCAAGCTACTTCAATCACCACAAACTACTTAAGAAACCATTGATATATAAGCATAGTTGTCGTACTTGTCTAATAAGGGTAAATCAATGCTGCTTAAACGAATTATATTGGCATGTACTGTTTGCAGATACCGACTCTAAATGTCCCAAGATCGAATCTTATCCTTTATATGGGTAAAATGGTAATATGATATATGAATTTGGGGTAATTTAATGATTCTAAATTGATTAGTCAGATGTTGAAGTATTAAGAAATACTGTCATCCTGATTTCCGCACATTTTCGTCTGAGATTGGCCCTAGAAATTCCAAAGTTGAACCTTAATCTTAACATTAGGATAATAGGATTGTGGTATATGAGTTCGGGGTATCTTTATACATAATATACTTCTTAAGAGATGAGTTGTCTATAGGCGCTACCTTTTATTTTCATTTCTGACCAACAAATTCCTTTATTTATCTACACCGGAAAAGCTGTCATTGTAAACACGCATTTAGAGGATTCATTAAGGGAGAAGCAATGAGGCACATGCGCAACACAAATGATGAAAGTGAATTAAGAAAAGCTCTTTCAAATTTTAAATTAAAATTGAAAGAAAGAGGGTACAACAATGATGAAATAGATCAAAATATCAGAGAAGCTCTCTCTCGTAACAGGTCAGACCTTTTGAAAAGTGGAAGTAAGGAAGAATCTAAGGAAATTCCTTTGGTTTTTTCCACAAAATATAACCCATGTATAAAGGGTATAAAGAAATATATAATGAAACATTGGCACCTACTGAAAAATGATGAAATCTGTAAAACTGTGTTTTCAACGGAACCAGTTATTGCATACAGCAAGCATAAAAATTTGGGGGACATATTGACCTCTACCAAATTAAGAAACTAATGGGAGATCCCTGATGATGGCAAGCCATATAATATTGCCGAAACACTAAATTAGTGTAGGGTCGAGTTTTATTTGTTTATTGATAGTTCAATTAAGTATATTAATTGAATAACAGACAGAAGAAAAGTTGATAGTTCAATTAAGTATATTAATTGAATTTCAGACATAGGAAATGTTGAAAAAATAAATAATTTATGAACTTTAATTAAGTTCAATACGTCTGGAATATCCCATTTGAAAATGATGATGGCAGACATGGATGATGGGTGTCCAATTAAAATAAAATGCTATGTAGCTTTCGGTCCTTTAAATTCAAATATCGACCCAGACCGTTTTTGTGTTCATATTTAATAATGTTGTGTTCATGTGGATGTAGTAAAGTTTTATACTTTACACTTCATATAAACGTCGTTCAGTTTGATGTTTTGCTGTTGCAATTTTGATTACGGGGCTATGGTACTGCTTCTGCTTTGCGCTTGGTGTTCATCCTTTGCTGCCTTCGTGCTGGGGTTTGGCTATACTGCTTTTTTAGATGGGAGTGAGATTTGCTGCTGTTGCGCTGCGTTTGGGTAATGGGATTTTCTGCTACTGGGCTGTGCTAGGTGGAGGGTGTTCTACTACTGCGCTGCGCTGTAGTGATGGGGCTTTGCCGCGTCGCGCTGGAGAGATAGGGGCAAAGCAATTCAATATTGTTCAACATCAAATACCTTAAATAACCATCTTTATCACACTCAATATCACTCTCACTACCCAAATATCTTAAAATCAGTGCTTTGGACAATCGCTCGTCTCCGCTGGACTTCCCTTTCCAATTTTACACAAAAAAAACAAAAAACAAACATACAAAAAACATAAAAATAACATTAAAAAAAATTTCTTAAGGTCACTTGAGGTCGGATAGGAAAATAATTATAATCAGGTTAGTATTAGATTACCTATATTCGTCATTCAGGTAAACGTTAAGATTATTATAACCCCGTACCTTTGAATGAAAGTTCGGGGATATTGATGTTTGCCCCAACCGTCCGTCTACATTCTTGGATTTAAAGGTTTAACTTTGCTATAGAATTCTTGCGTATATGCTACAGATACACGAAAAAGATTTCGGACTTCGCTTTTTTGTCTTTGTGCAAACAAGCTGCCCAAAATGTCGATTTTGGCATCTGTGGCAAACTCCTCCGACATTTATGGATTATGCCCCACAAAGACTCCAAAATGTGGATTGAAATACATGACATGCGACGCGAAATTCTACTTTTTTGGATTTATGGATTTAATTTTATTGTAGAATTGTTGCGTATAGTCTGTAGATGCACGATAAACTTTCAGATTTCGGTTCCAACTTTAGTAAATTTCCTGAAAATCTCAAAGCCTGATATTTGTGGACATTTTGGCATACAATCTTATATTTTGGCAAGTATTCGGGAAACAATTCTGAAAACTTTGAATACTAAAATGTGATTCTAATTTTGGTAGATATTCTGAAAGTCTCTAAGACTACTTAAATTTTTTTTGGAATTCTACCTAGCAACCATACTTTTAACATTTGTTTTGATAAGGCCAATCGTTTTCACCAGTTGGATTTAAAAAATACTTCACTCTAAATCTGGTAAATTTCCTGATAGTCTCGAAGACCACATATTTTTTTATTTAGTCTCAAAGACCACTTATTGTTTTATTTCTATGCAGCAACCATACTGTTAGAATTTGTTTCAATTAGGGCAATCATTTTCATTGATTGGATTCCAAAAATAATCTATTCCCATATTGGTAAATTTCCTGAAAGTCTTATAGAAAAAGGGAAACGGGGAATGTGTCAAAAAGACAACGACCCAAAAGCCACCATAAGATCTTCAATAAACGGTGAGGAAAGCCCACACCCAACGGCAGGTCGGAGTCGGCCCCTAAATAAAGAGGAATCAAGTTCAGCGAAATAAACATCATCCTAGACTCCTATAGACATAAAGTAAACTAACTAGAAAACAAACAAGAAACACAAAGGCTTAATAATTCTCCTAACTTAGGACAGGCGGAAACCTGCTGCGGTGGGGTTAAACTAGTTTTATTGGGCCCAAACCTTCCCCCTATAGCCAATGTGATAAATAAAAAAAAACAATCGTAACAACAGTAAAATTCAGTTAGCAACATGACTAAGTCAAGTGTGAAAAATGAAACTGAGAGAACTAAATATACGGATGTAGTCAGAAATTTATTAAGCCTTTGTGTGTCTTGTCTTTTTATGGGCGGCCAAACGGGCAAAAAATACAAAGTCAAAAACTAAAAAGACAAAACTGCAAATAAGATAAAAATGTTACATTTAAAGAATTAAAATGGAAAATTTAAAAGACAAGTAAGAAACAAAAAAGTATAATCAAAAAGACAAAAACGTCCTACAAAAGACGAAATTGTAATGAAATACAAATGTGTAAAATAAAAGAAAGACAGTTTGTCAGAAAAGAAAGATGGCGCTTTGATTGAATAGATAACAGAGCAAGCCATGTTGAAGGTTATAGGTTAAGAGGTTAGATTGGCCGCTGCGGATGTAAATCTGATTATTTATATTTATATTTTTTTATGATCCATAAGATCATTAAAGATCACTGCTTACCTTTTTCTTATCACAGATGATATCATCGGTATATTAGAAGGGGGAGAGGGAGTCTCACCCCGTTCCCCGCTGTTAAAATCAAGATTGAAATATCGGGTATAATTTATGAAAAAAAATCCCGGTATTTTTTTCCCTTTTTTTCTCTTTTTTTTAAGGTTTTAAAAGTGGATAATTCAAAGGAATAAGGTATGTAACTGAATGAACCCTTCAATTCTGATTCACGTATAATCAATTTTGATGAAGTTTGTGTTTATATCTATTCAAGAAAAAAAAATGCTAACACCGTCAAATTTCACCATAAAACATGCCCTTTCAGGCCTTAAATTTCACGGATTTCGATTGGTTAAAAATTGATTATCCTGGCTTCCCGAAAATTGTTTGCCATATGGGCAGTTTGATCAGGGGGTTCCGATGGTTGCCCCCCACACTTTTCTTGAATTGTATGGGAATTTATAATTTTTTTTTTCAATCTAATGGCTGGATCCTCAGTTGCCCCCCCTTTCGACCCCCCTTTCATCACTTATGGACCATATGATTGTTTTTGATAGCTACTTAACTGTCTCTCAATTTATAATAATAAATTAATTTTCTTTTGAGTAACTTCTGTTTTTGTTTTGTTTTTTCTTTTTATGTTTTAGAATGTTAAATTCGTGCTATTGAGACGTAATTAACTGTATTGGAGAATACGTTTAAAAATAGCAGCCAATCGAAAGCATGGAGGAAAAGCCACATCTGTCTTTTTTGACAAACTGTCTTTTCTGACAAACTGTCTTTTATTTTACAGTTTTGTCCTTTGTAGAACGTTTTTTGCCTTTTTCATTACGATTTTGATTCTTTTGTTACAAACTTATCTTTTATTTTTACATTTTCATCTTTTTAAATTAGATATTTTTATATTTTATGCATTTCTATCTTTTTTGGTGTTTTCTTTGTATTTTTTGCCCGTTTGGCCGCCCATATCTTTTTTCTAGTTAGTTTACTTTATGTCTATAGGAGTCTAGGATGATGTTGATTTCGCTGAACTTGATTACTCTTTATTCAGGGGCCGACTCCGACCTACAGTTGGGTGTTGGGTTTTCTCACCGTTCATTGAAGATCTTATGGTGGCTTTGAGTTGCTATTACTCCCCTTTGGGTCGTTGTCTCTTTGACACATTCCCCGTTTCCCTTCTTTTTTCTATGAAATCACAAATTACTATATATACTAGCAGTTTACTGATATGCCAGCTCCAGACCCATTGCCAAATGACAAATAAAATATGTACCCTCAGTAGACAGCTTCCACCAAGATCCCTTCCCGTGAGGAGTTTAGCATAATGATTTCATGGATATACCAGAATACATAACCCGTGTCCATGCAATACTGATTTCAAGAATTTAGAAGTTAATACCAAAGAAGGCCATACGTAATACTTGACGACAATACCAATTATAACCCTTATGAATTAAGACGATTTAAAGGTGTTATGAGTTTGTTAGGCGAGTTTAAGCATTTTTTACTCTTATGTTTAACATTACCGTAAAATAAGGGATGTGAAATACCAGCCTTGATTAGATGTTTACAGGTTGCATTGTATTTATGAACTAAGTCTAAAGACTTTTTATCGATGATAAAAATTTAGTGAAGGTTTTAACTAGTTTATGATGACGAAAAATCTGATGTAATAGTTTTTCAGTTATGAAAAGATTCCGTTCATTAAAATCGCAAACGTTATTAGTAGAGCGACAGAGACCAGAAATTTTGAAATTCAAATGACCCACATACCCTATTCGATATCTATACCTTTTTGGAAAGCTTAGGTTGTGTACATTTCTAAAATGTATATCGTAAAAAGCAAATGTGGTAGAAAAGGGGATAAATTGTGGGTCAAGGATCAATCAGTAGAAAATGAAAAAATGGATAAATATTATGATTTTCAGCATTTCAAGGCATAAAAATTGATACAATAGAATTTTTTCTTATTATTTAGCAAATTTAAATGTAAATAAACATGTCGTCAGAATTTGTGACGTCACTTATAACATAAATTGACGTTCATTTGATGTTTGTTTTAAGCTTAAAATATTTCAAGAAATTATTTTCCTGGTTGTGATATTCCAAATGAGTTAAATTTAATCTAAACAATCGAAAACAATATCTAGTAAGCGCTAAATTTCGTAAATCAGCCTGTGTTAGCACGTAATCTGGCATGTTGTAAGTCGGATTTATCGACAACATGCAAAGTATATGAATATTATAAAAATCAAAATATGACTCTGTTTTATTTAGTTGTTGCAACTTACTCGATTACTTAATATTTATTTTATGTCTTTTTTAAAAGTAGTGAATGTTGAAAAATTGACTAATCCGGTAAACAGGAAGTAGTATCCTGATAGGTCTGAAAACGCATCCCACAATATGGCATGACTATACAAATCTTCTGACAAAGTTTCAAGTTTGTATCATTTACCATTGCAGAGAAAGGCTCGAGGAAAGTTGTGACGGATGGACGAATGGAATTTTAGAAAAAATTGACTAAGTCGGTAAACCGGAAGCAGTATCCTGACAGGTCTGAAAATTCATCTTACATTATGACATGACTATACAAAGCTTCTGACAAAATTTCAAGTATTTACCATTTACCATTGCAGAGAAAAGCTTGATGAAAGTTGAGACGGACGGACGTACGGAATTTTGAAAAAAATGACTTAGTCGGTAAACAGGAAGTAGTATCCCGACAGGTCTGAAAATGCATCCCACAATATGGCTGGCATGACAATACAAACCTTCTGACAAAATTTCAAGTTTGTATCATTTACCATTGCAGAGAAAAGCTTGACGAAAGTTGTGACGGACGGACGGAATTCTGAAAAATTGACTAAGTCGGTAAACAGGAAGTAATATCCAGACCAGGTCTGAAAATGCATCCCATATGATGGCATTACGATAAAAAGCTTCTGACAAAATTTCAAGTTTGTATCATTATCCATCACAGAGAAAAAGCTTGATGCAAGTTGTGACGGACGGAATGACGGAATGGAGGACACTGGTAAAACAGCCTACCCCCTTCTCCTTCGGAGCGGGGGTTTAATAATTTGCATGACAGATGATTTGGTAATTGCTCAAAGTTTTAGAGCATTTTTCGTAAAGAAAAAAGTACTTTTAGTTCTTTTTGATAATTCTTGAATACATCGTTTGAAATTCCCATTACAATCTATAACTGTTCCTAGAAAATTATATTCTTTGACTTCCCCGAAAGGATTATTAAAATATACATGGAGCGGTAATGTACCTTTTCTGAAAAATCATAGTTTTTGTTTTATTAGTATTTACTGTAAGTTGCCAATCAAAGCAGTATTTTTGAAGTTTAATAATTAAACACTATGTTTAATTTGCCAAATGCCCCAGACAGCTAGAAAATAAACAAAGAATGGGTGAGAAAACTAGTTATAAACCAGGACTCATGGACACAGACAAACGGTTCTTTAAAGTATCCTCGATATAATCATCTTTGCTCGAGTCTGATTTCCATCTGCATGCCTTTTAATACAAAGCTTATTAACATTTGAGCGAGCAGCAGCGGTGGCACCACCTGATCGTAATGAATGAAGATCTAAATTTAATGTAGGTGCAACTAATTTTAATCTAGCTAAAATATTTTCTCTAACTGCTGTGTAACTAATTTTCTTATTTTTATGAATCAATTTAGCAATACCTTTGTTTCTAAAAATAGGTCTGAAAACATAAAAATCAGACAACATATTTAAATTAGCCATGTCGGCATACCGTTTGAACATAGTAACTGGACAAATGAAGTACCTCTGGCAATAAGAATTTCATCATCCTGTCTGTATTGGTGTAATACACAATTTAAAAAAAAATGTTCCGTTAGCCCCTTCTTACGGGGTCTACATTTCACAACTTGTTCGATATGCACGAGTATGTAGTAATGTTTCTGACTTCAACGACCGAAATCTTTGTCTCACTGAAAAACTTCTGCATCAAGGGTTTAGATATCATAAATTGATAAAAACATTCTCTAAATTTTATTATAGAAATAATTTTCTTATTAAGAAAATTTGGTTCTACGTGCAGGGCTCTTATACATCAGGGCATTTCACATCCAAACTTCTATGGCAATATCATTTACAAAGCGCAAAAATTGTCCTTCCAAACTTATTAATCCGTTGAACAAACTTATTCATAAAGGATATAAATACAGCATTGTTGTTAAATCTTTACTTCTGGTTTTTGTTGGTAAAAATATTGATCATCTCCTAAATGCTTTATACCATAACTAAATTTAAACTATTTTTCATATTCAATGTTTTTTTGCAGTACTTGGCATTGCACAATATCATGTTCTTCTTTCATAATTGATGATGTTGTTATACCAAATCTATTTAGAAGTATTTCAATTGAAATTTCATATGTAAGAAGGCTTTATATCATAGTCAACGGAAAATATGTCCTTAGCTAGCTGTCAGTAACTGCGAGCATTTGTCCGGACAGTAACTGTGTGTATTGTCTTCATGTTTTATGTACTTCATTGTAAGGGTACTCGTCTTGATAAGATGGACTTTTTTCTAGTTTGATTTTTACTCTGAGTCTTTTTGTGTATTTATTTTTAGCCATTCACCACACATAGGGGGGGGGGGGTTTGGATCCAAGAAAACGAGTTTAACCCCATCGCAATTTTTGCGCCTGTCTAAAGTCAGGAATATGTTGGTCATTGGCTTGTCCATGTCTTCTTATAAAATTTTAGTTTCTTGATATTTGGGTTATTAGATGTGGTTTGTTTCCATTAATTTATTCACTTTTTTACCTTTTCGGGGCCATTTAGGGCTTACTATATGGTGTGAGGTTCCTCACTGTGTTGAAGATCATATGGTGACCCCTAGATGTTTTGTTTTGGGTCGTTTTAACCTGGATATGGGATGTTGTCTCCTTGACATTTACCCCATTTCCTTTCTTTTTCATACTATTTACAAAAATGTCTTTGCATTTAAGAGAGCTTAACTCGTCAAAGCAACAAAAACCTGAAAAACTTAAACTAATCATTGTTAAGTCTCGTACGATTAAAAGATCGTCTGAATCTCTAAACCTAGAACATAAGTAAACAGTCATAAGATATGAACTGGTTCTTTTTTCTGAACTGGTTTACCGTTTAGTCTTTTCACTGATTCTTGCAAAGAAGAAAAATAAGAGTTATTATTAGGGTCTTCAAAACCGTTGATAACATTCACCCATTTCAGTGAATAAATTGAACAATTTATGACACACGGAGAACATTATTTGTCAATTAAATTTGTAATATAAAGAGCAATGTGAATTGGATCGGCAGGTAAGTGGTTCAAACCGTGTTTTAATGCAAATTTTGTCCATCTGTTGAAACTGGAGTAATAAGCCTTGTTCGTATTGTAGCTCTTATATCAAATAGAAAGGAAGTCATCTTTCCAGCCAGCACGTAAAGATTACTGTCAGATGTTACACAACTTACAAGAACTGCTGTCTCAACACTCTGCTTCAAGCCTATTCCTGAAAAACATAATGACTTGATGAAAATCTATTTTTACAGCAATCATGTTGAAATTTGTCCCATGTGTAGTAAAATGCCCCTTTTAAATGCGCCTTTCACTGTGTATTCGGCTTTAGGCAAATAGTATGTATCTTATATAAATTGACTGAGTTTACCTGGTGAATTTATTGAAGGCCAATATGGCGCTGAAAGCCATTCAGGAACAATCAAAATGCCTTTAGCTTTGTCTTGCCTCATTTTATTAATAGTTCGGAGGAGGCACCAACCAATTATAATCGTTACCCCAAAGCTGATTGAAAGCATCAATTCCTTCCGTACCTTGGTACCAAACTTTGGAATTTAATCTTTCGAAAAAAGTTTTTTAATGCGTTGCGAACCTATCTTTTGTAGATGTAACCCATAATGCATTTAATTGCTCAAAGTTGACCAGTCGTCAAAATCCACGATTCGATTTAAATTGTCTGCCTCGGTATTGTTATTCTGGGTATCTATTTCGGATATAATGATTTTTTTTAATCTTTGCAGAGTGAGTCAATTGAAGTAGCAATGTTTTGCAAGTTTGTCTTCTTGTTACCTACCTGCAAAATGTGTGGAACAGTTTTAATATCCGAATTAACTCTTTTGCTTTTATTTTCAACAATACCTTTGAATGTATGAATAACTCTATTCACATATTCTAATTCTCTCCACGTTGAACTTTGTGTTTTCTCCGATTCTGCCCAGCTTCATGACGTTCCCTCTAAACACTCAGTATAAAATTGAGATTCTGAATATGCGGATACAAAACCGCCAAAGCCTACATCCGAGGCATCACAAAAGATATCATAATCAAAATCAGAATCAATTAGTGTGCTTATCTGAGCACCAACCATGTTCAAATTTTTACCATTATCCAGCCCAATAAAAAAGCTCACTAAGAGCTTCATGTGTTAATTTAACACAAGCTTGTCTGCTGGCTTTGGAACAAATGCAACGATAAAGAAATCTTGTGTACATTCTCACTTTATCGTCAAGAACTGCACGCAACGAAATGAGTTGACCAACGATGCTGGCTAAAAATCTGACAGGAAACAAAATTTTCCCTTCACTCACTTGCCACAAAGCGTATTTAATATATTTAGCAAGTTTGTCTAGTCTTTCCTTTTTTTCACAAAAATTAAACCATTCTTTGTGTCCCATGTGTATACAAGCAAATCTAATGGTTGAGATGGATCCCATTCACATTTTTAATAGCTATCAAAGCCCAGTTTTATTAACTGCTCTTTGATTTATTAGCTACTTTTCTGTACATTTGACAACCAAACTGTTTCCCCCTCCTAAACCATCATCTAAAACATAATCACAATATTCCCCCTTGACCTAAAGAACTTTACAACTTCTCAAAGAACTTTGGAAAAAATGTAACCTGCCGTAGCAATGCCAAATGGTAAAACTGCAAATACAAAATACATGTATTTTTGTCTTCCATCAAATTTCCACAAAAACCCAAGTATTTTTGATGTTCCTCAAAACTACCTATGTGGTGATATGCCGATTTCAAATCATAACTGAATATAAAATCACCTTTGTTGAAGAATTCTCTCTTCATACTTATATCTATACTTAAATAAATAAGGACTGATGTGCCTACAATCAAGGACTAAACGAGGTTTACTCGACTTGTTAAAAGCTACTGTAAGTGGATTCAGTACACGTAGTTTTGATTCAACTTCCCTGATACAAAATTTATTCAATAAATTGATTATTTCGTCTGAAACAAAATCTCCGTTATCTAGAGAGTAGTATATAGGGACGAGCAAACTCACATTTGTGGAGGTGGTGCGAGGTGGTGCCGGAAGTGACGTACACCGGAAATGACGTCAACGGAAGTCAACGTGACCGGAAGCGGAAGTCACGTGACCGATTTTGACATGTCTGGGTTGCGCATGCGCAACCGGAAGTGGGTATTATCTACTGTAGGTAGCCATATTGACCAGAAATGACGGGTTGGAACAACACGCGACCCCGCAGGGGTGTTGTATGACTTTATTACAATGTACCTGCTCGACCGGAAGTGGGCGTAGCCCCAGGTATAGACCGGAAGTGGGTGTGTATCTACTGTAAGTAGCCATTTTAACCGGAAATGGTGGGTTGAAAGATTGCAAGACCCCGCAGGGTTCTCGTATGGCCTTACTACAGTGTACATGCGCGACCGGAAGTGGGCGTAGCCCCAGGTATAGACCGGAAGTCGGGTCTTTTCACTAATCGGGACGACTCGGGCATGATCTTTCGGATGTTTTTGGAAGTTGTCGTTATCATTGTACTTCTAAGGGTGTCTTCTTTCACGTCCGCGTTCGTCATGGGACATAACTCTTGCTAGTTATTTTCCCGCCATTTTTTTAAAAGTTTGTTGATTTCGCCCGAGGCTTAGGCGAGATAACTCGTGACTTATTGATGTTTGTGCTAGTTTATATTCATGTTTACCAGTATTAAAAATACGACTCACGAGTACTTTTTTGCTGTGCTCGCGTGCTCATTTCAGTTTTTCAGCGGCGGCGGCGGCGGCGGTGATGGTAGTATCTATTGGTGTTTTAGCGGCGGCGGCGGCGGCGGTGGTGGTTTGATAATAGACTATTGTGGTGGTGGTAGTGATATGAAATATTTCAATTGATTCCAGCAATTATTTTCTCAATCCATGAGGAGTCACTCTGCGTTTCACCAGGCTTGTGGATGGCTATAACTATACAGTTATAGGCTGCAGTACCCCTCCTTCCCTATCCCAACTGTCTTTTGTCTATCCTTTACATGGAGTCGTTGCTATCTTCAGTCGATGGTAGGTCACAATCCAATATTGTAGTATCTCTTATCTTTTAGCATATTTCCAAGCCTCTCTAGAATTATTGTCCTCTTCTTACAATCGCTGAACTGCGATTTGATTGTTTAGTATTCTGTACCCCTTCAATCCATTTTGTCCCAAAAACACATCCGTTTATGCAATAATTTTGTCTAAATGATATTCCTTATTGAATGTCTTATTATATTTTTAACCCTAACTATGTTTAGTTCTATCTTAAATACGCTCACGAGTATACTTTTAGTTGTGCTCTCGTGCTCATTTCAGTATTCGGTGGTGGTGGTGGTGGTGGTGGTGGCTGGGTGATAGGCTATTGTGGTGGTGGTGGTGGTGATAGTGGTTATCTTGGTAATTTGGCTTTTCTAATGGATGTAAGGGCGACAATCGTATTGGTGAGCTTCTTCAGGTACGAATTTTCTTGTTTAATGTAACTACTCACGACTGCTCACTTGACTTATGAGTTGTTCACACGACTCACGAGTTGCTCACCAGTATCGTTTTGACAGTGCTCGCGTGCTCATTTCACTATTCGGTGGTGGTGGTGGTAGGCTATGGCTGTGTGGTGGTGGTGGTGGAGGTGGTTATGGTGTAAGCGATTATCATATTTAACCCTGACCATAATTTAACCCTAACACTATTTATAATAAAGCTATAAGCCTTACAGACTATAACCTTAATACTTACCATAATCTAACACTAACTCTAACGCTAATCATAATTTAACCCTAACCCTATCTACAATCTAACCTAACCCTAAACTTAACCCTAGCATTAACACTAACCTTAACGAGGGTTAAATTTTGTTAGCGTTAGAGTTAGTGTTAGATTATGGTAAGTATTAAGGTTATAGTTTGTAAGGGTTATAGCTTTATTATAAATAGTGTTAGGGTTAAATTATGGTCAGGGTTAAATATGATAATCGCTTACACCACAACCATCCACAACCACCTCCACCACCACCACACAGCCATAGCCTACCACCACCACCACCACTACCACCGAATAGTGAAATGAGCACGCGAGCACCGTCAAAACGATACTGGTGAGCAACTCGTGAGTCGTGTGAACAACTCATAAGTCGAGTGAGCATTCGTGAGTAGTTACATTAAACAAGAAAATTCGTACCTGAAGAAGCTCACCAATACGATTGTCGCCCTTACATCCATTAGAAAAGCCAAATTACGACGATAACCACTACCACCACCACCACCACCATCACAATAGCCTATCACCTAGCCACCACCACCACCACCACCGAATACTGAAATGAGCACGAGAGCACAACTAAAAGTATACTCGTGAGCGTATTTAAGATAGAACTAAACATAGTTAGGGTTAAAAATATAATAAGACATTCAATAAGGAATATCATTTAGATAAAATTATTGCATAAACGGATGTGTTTTTGGGACAAAATGGATTGAAGGGGTACAGAATACGAAACAATCAAATCGCAGTTCAGCGATTGTAAGAAGAGGACACTAATTCTAGAGAGGCTTGGAAATATGCTAAAAGATAAGAGATAGTTTACTACAATATTGGATTGTGACCTACCATCGACTGGAGATAGCAACGACTCCATATAGGGAAGGAGGGGTACTGCAGCCTATAACTGTATAGTTATAGCCATCCACAAGCCTGGTGAAACGCAGAGTGACTCCTCATGGATTGAGAAAATAATTGATGGAATCAATTGAAATATATCATATCACTACCACCACCACAATAGTCTATTATCAAATCATCAGCGCCGCCGCCGCCGCTAAAACACCAATAGATACTACCATCACCGCCGCCGCCGCTAAAAAGTGAAATGAGCACGCGAGCACAGCAAAAAAACGTACTCGTGAGTCGTATTTAATACTGGTAAACATAAATATAAACTAGCACAAACATCAATAAATCACGAGTTATCTCGCCTAAGCCTCGGGCGAAATCAGCAAACTTAAAAAAATGGCGGGAAAATAATTAGCAAGATTTATGACGAACGCGGACGTGAAAGAAAACACCCTAAGAAATACAATGGTAACGACAACTTCCGAAAACATCCGAAAGACCATGCCCGAGTCGTTCCGACTAATGAAAATACCCGACTTACGGTGTATACCTGGGGCTACGCCCACTTCCGGTCCCGCATGTACACTGTAGTAAGGCCATACGAGACCCCTGCGGGGTCTTGCAATCTTTCAACCCACCATTTCCGGTTAATATGGCTACTTACAGTAGATACACACCCACTTCCGGTCTATACCTGGGGCTACGCCCACTTCCAGTCGCGCATGTACATTGTAATAAAGTCATTCGACACCCCTGCGGGGTCACGTGTTGTTCCAACGCGTCATTTCCGGTCAATATGGCTACCTACAGTATGTACATACCAACTTCCGGTTGCGCATGCACAACCCAAACATGTCAACATCCGGTCACGTGACTTCCTTTGACGTCATTTCCGGTCTACGTCACTTCCGGCACCACCTCCATAAATGTGAGTTTGCTCGTCCCTATATACTACTCTAGAGAAGATTTATTGTTTTGTATAAATACATTATCAGACACTGTTTTGAAAGGAATCTTATAGCCATTCTCAATGACATCAATAATGTATTCATTATCTGTTATATCTTTCCAATGTTTGATATTGATCTTTAATCTACCTAAAGGTGTAATGGGACTCATAACTGCAAAGGCCACATTTTGTGTTACATTTTATGTGCATAGATGTCTCATCTACATTGACAAAATTCGTATTTTTGTCTTGTACATTTGAATTAATTATATTAGTAAGATTCAATTAGTCAGAAACAATAATAGGATTATTACAAAAACTTGAAAATAAACAAAAAGGTTTACTCAACTTAGATGTCTTATTGTCAGGACAAGAATCCGCCCAGTGTCCCCTTTTGCCTCAGGCAAAACATCTGCCAGGCTTCCAGGTATCCTTTTTGTGATCTGTGCTCCTGTTTTTGTTGTAAGGAAGCGTCCTAACCCTACGCTTGAGCTTTTCTGCCTTAGATTTCCTCTCTGCTCGTGCCTGGGCTCTCACCATACGTTTTTCGTTGTCCGAATCATCTGCATGCAGATTGGTAGTATACTCCTGAGCTACTCTCAGATCGGATGCGTCTGCTAATCTTACTATCTTCTGTCGTTCTTGAACTAGACTGATACCTTCTGTGATGTTTTATCTTGCAGCGGCAACTTTCTCTATATAAATGTCTTGATTATCTAGTTTAGAACGAGCGTCTTTTATCTTCGACATAACTTTCACGCTATGACGATACTGGTTTTCGTTTCCTTTCTTTTTGAAACTATCAGAGACACTTTCTTCTATCTTGATGATTTGGGCGTCAGAATTTCCTGCTGCGATTGTTGTATGTTCGACTGGAATTGTGCGAATCTGTCGTCCATCAATAATGCATGATTTTCAAAAAATCTTGTTGTGAGTTGGCAACAGCATTTTTAACTTCATGCGAAATCGCTTCGCGTATTTCGGTGTCCATGTTGACACAACGACTGTCGGGTAGAAAGTGATTTTTTCAAAATCAATTGCTTTACATTTGGAAAATAATCACGTGATAAACAAGTACTCATATACATACTCATAAGTACCTTTAATACACATTTTCCCGTTATACTGGTGAAAAGCGGGAAAATTTAATCATAAAGTTTGAGATGACCACATTTTTGTTTCAAATGACGCATGATCTATACTTCCGAGATGAAAACGCGAAAAACCCAAAATGCGAAAACGCGAAAATGCGAAAACGCGAAATCGAGAAAGAAAGAGAAAACGCGTAATTGAGAAGGCCAAAACGCGAAAACATGAAGTTAAATTCATTTCGCGTTTTGTGCTTTTGCTTTCGTGTTTTCGCCTTCTCGACTTCGCGTTTTCGCTCTGTGGAAAATGAAAGGAGAAAAGGCGAAAACATCTGGCCACCATAGTCTTTAGAACTGAGGGCATGGGTGCACTTGATTACTTCCTCTATTTCATGTCAATTGTTACATATTGAATGCCTTCCTATTTGTTATGTAAATTTGTTTAGATGTTGCCATTGACCCTGTATTAGGTGTAGATTGTGCTTTAAATCAATTAATTAAAATTAATTTACTATTCTATTTATAGGACCATAAAGGCATCATTCATGTTGCTAGATATTGTTTTCCTAATTTTTTGATAGTAAGATAGAGAAAATGTTTTGACATATGAATATGACCTCACAATTGAGTGCATTATGATTGTCCTGACCATTACAACAGAAATGACTAAATACCGAAGTTGTTGTAAATTTATTTCAAGCAGATTGTCGTATGGACAACTGTGTCTGTTCTATGCAGATCAAATCAAAACATATGGAGACCATTAACCAAAAGGTGTATCAAAAAATAAAAGAGCTGTATCAATGACATTTAAAGTTTATATAACAATACTGATATATCACATTATTTGTACTACAATGTCATTTTTTGAAATCAGATACCATGCATTTATTCTGATTTTTCATAATCTATGGTCAAATATTCCTAAAAGACCACAATCTTAATGATATTTAAGGTGGTGGTACAAGAAGTAGTTATACTCAAGAGGGCGTCTGATTTTTGCAGTTGTCAATGAAATGAATGGGTAGTAGTTTTTGTCATCACATATACGTCGGCAAATGAATACCGAAGAAAGAAATGAAGAAAGGGGAAATTCTAAAATGAAAAACCCAAAACACGGCAATTCACACCCAAGACGAAACAACGGCAGTAGAGTACCGAAATAACAAAGGAAGGAAATCCACAAAAATCGAAGTCCAAAGACATGGCCAAAACGAGAACACAGAAACAATGGCGCCAGACACAAAACAATGACGTTAGACAGACACAAAGGCACTTACAGTGTGAACTCCAGTGAAACTGAGAGTGACATCAGGTGCTTCGGAAGGGAACGGATGTCCTGCTCTGTTAACAGCACCCGTCACACTGTGAGTGAGTCAATCCAGGAAAATGTCAAAGTCGGTAGTCAAATCTGGGAAGACGTGAATCTAGTTGAAAATGTCCACTTTCATTTGAGATACTGACACGTCATATCTTTCAATGATGTTATGGTGACGGCCATAGAATTTCTTGAGGGATGAAATTAACATAGGTTGAACAAATCCCTGACTAAACAGCTTGTCGGACAATGTTTTTGCTCTGTTAAAAAAATCTATGTACAAACAACACGCTCGACAGTAACGAATCAACTGTGAAATGTACACTCCATAGGCTGGAAAGGTAGGTATATTGCTGCTGAATTGAGGCATTAAGACAGCATGACAAAGACAACACAAATAAACAATAATGAACAAGAACGCCACAAAACTAAAGCACTAGCAAGTGGCTGTATATGCACCAAAAATGGCCAGCATCCCAACTGGTTTCTGTAATGAATCAATGATTTATAACAGGTTGATGTTAAAGTATATTCGTGCAGTTTAATTAATGGGTTTCTAATTAGAATTGCAAATTTTTTTCGATCATTAATTTTGTAATTTACTAAATGAAAAAGGCAATATTTTGTTGAGGACACCATATGAATGGGGCTTGATTTAAGTTGATTAAGGGGGAGTGTCCCAATAATTCATTTCCAAGTAAGTCGGTACTAAATACATCGGTAAACGAATAACGAAGAAAAAATTATGAAATGGGGAATTCCAAAATAATAAAAATCGGAAATCACGGCAATTTTTATCCAATACGAGACAAAGCCAAAACAAATGAACAAAAATTAACAAGAACGCCACAAACCTAAAATACCCTTTTGAAAATTGAAGATATCCCAATAATTATTTCAATATCTCATATCTTATGTTCATAATATCCCATATCCCTGTCAGTTTTGTCTCAAATCGCCAATATCCCATTGCTAACAGTATTTTATATCCCATATACCAATGTACCATAAAAAGCCTGATGAATTGGGTGTATTCTAGATGCCAGTGGAAGGCCTATACCCATTCCACATGAAGCGATCCCCTAGTGATACCGCCATGCAAGATTGAATATTTTGCTACACTTTGGTAACTCCCTTGTATGGAATTTTGTACTTAAAAATGTTGATCAGAGGGCTGTTATTCACATAAATGTTCTCAGATGATACGAAAACTGCCATTTTTGGCAAATATTATAACCGAATTCTTGTTCACTTAAATGACATTTAATATTTGCAATATAGGTCAGCAACAAACGAAAGATAAATATTTAACACAATGTAAAATCTATCTTGATATGCAAAATTATTTCAACTCACGCATGCAAAGTCGTCGATATCAAAGGAAGAAATTCCTTCGAGGGTAGTAACTCTCACAATGATAGTATTTATATATGGAATATTTCAATGTATCACAAAAACGCCGTTTGTCTTCTACAAGGAAGTAAAAAAGTTCAAGATCTGGAACACCACAATATCGTCATGCATGTTATTTGGATATTTAAAAACTATTTTATCTTTTACCAATTTAACGCCCATATTACAAGAATCTAGGGTTTTACTATTGGTAATTTATCCATAGTAGTATAACGCGTTACCCTAGAACACTTTTGACGAGGAGCCCCATAGTGCATTCTTTGTAAAATATTTTCATTTTCCCCTAATTTTCCCTAAAATATGCAAATTAGTTCAGGAGGGAATTTTTGTGCTAATATAGAGGGCGCTGCAATCGTTATTGACGAGGTGCTAAGTGTATCATTTACCTTTTGGCCTGTCTTAGGTATTGTCACTGGTCTTGCCTACTGGTCTCGCCCTACCTGTATCCAGGATACTTTGATAGGTCTCGCCCTTCTTCTGTCCATGTCCACTGGTCTCGTGTTTATCCCAGCTTTGACCTTGCTTTTACTCTAACCCTAATCTATTTTTTACTACACCTTAACCATTGCCTCTATAATCCAGTGACTGAACTCTTTTGTTATGGTGTTGTACTTCAGAGTGTCACTGACCTTTGGCCTCGTCTTGAGTGCCTCGCCTTTGGCTTTGACTTCACTAGTCCATATTGTTGTCATTGGTCTCGCCCTACCTGTATTCAAAGTACTTTCCTAGGTCTCGCCTTCTACTTTAGTAGTGTGTCATTGACCTTTGGCTTCTACAAATGTCCCTCGCTTGGCTTCACCCTTCTTCTGTTCAAGATATCTTCATTGGTCTCGCCCTACTTCTATCCAGGATACTTTCCTAGGTCACGCCTAGGTTATACGTTCTACTTTAGTTTAGCTTTCTACTTTGGTTTTGGGGAGGTTTTTATATTAAAAACCAGTAATTATAGCATGTTTCGTTTCTGTTTACATTCCGCAATTTACCTTACTCAGGGTGTTTCTACCCGACTAATTTTGTGAGTACTGTTCGATTTAAACTTTGTTAGAGTAGTTCGAGAGTATTTCTCCTGCAGTAAATAGTAGTAGTTTGAGAGTAGTTCGAAAATTTGGTTAGAGTAGTTTGAAAATTTGTTTGATTGTTGGATTTGGAAATTTCTGTTCATTTTGAACGATGACATCTGCATCTCGTAGAAAAGATCTGAGACAACGTTCTGGTATTAATTACAAATCACTGCATGAATATGGGTTCCCTGATTCTGAAGGATTGGATCTTAAAACACCTAAGAAGAAACTAGAGCTCGAATCAGCAATATTACTCGACCAGAAAGTAGCAGAAGAATTCCAAGCGTCGGGTGGAGAACAGTCAGATGAGGACTTGGATTGTCTAAGAAAGAGGTTAAAAGAAACAGAGGAGGCACTAAAACAAAAGCGTAAGAATGAGAGGGAAGCTGAAAAGGAGAAATTAAGATTAAGGATTGCCGAAGGTGAAAGAGAGTTAAAGTCCATGAAAGGTGAGGTTAAATCCAAAACAACACTGACAGAGTTACGACAAATGGGTAATCTAAACAAAAAGGTAGACAAAAAGTTATCAAAATTGGGCTTAATTGATAATTTAAGTGTAGCAGGAAATTTCAGTTCTACTTCTGATGTCAGTTCTGATGATGAAACAGGTGAAGTGCTCCATGAAGGTAGTAGCTCTGAAGAGTTGGAAAGAGAAATGGTTAAACCTAAACATTTAAAATCTAGTGGTACAAGAAATAAAGGGTTGAAATCAGGTATTCAAAGTAAATCTTCCGATACTGTTAAAAAACAACTCTTGTGGCCTCATGCAGCCTTACAATATGAATATGTCAATGATTCCATTGCCTTTAATAACTTAGATTTAAAATTATTTACTGCAGGAGAATTAGAAATTATTACATGCAAAGAAATTACTGAAAAAGAGAGACAAGGTTAAAAAAGATCATTTATTATAGTAACATTTATGCTTGGAAAGGACTG
>MJUU01034403.1:578-11949 GCA_002080025.1 Modiolus philippinarum
TTTTGACATGTTGCGATATTCTTAATTTTGAATAGAAATTGGAAATTTCTCATCATCTGATAAATTTTCTTTCTTTTTTCATCTATTTTCTATTATTATCTTGTCTGCTTTAAACCACTTTCTTAGCTTATTTTCCCAGAATTGTGGTGGATTACTACATTTATGTAAGATCACCATTTACATTTAAATTAAGTACTTATGTAATAAATAAAAGCATTTTATTTTCAAAAATGTCACAAACCATGATGAAGAGGCCTCGATAACACTAATAATTCATCAAATTAATAAAGCGAAAAAAAAAATAAAATAAAATAAAAATGCAATGGAAAAAAATATGGTTCTTCAGTTTCACTCGGATTGTCAACTTTTTAAGGATTTTTTTTTTGACAAAATGTTTTGAAAACACAATTGCTGTTAAAAAAATCAATTTATTAAGTACATACCTACAAGTGTACTTATCATAATGCCAAAATGTTAATATATGGGTATTGTGATTACAAATTCTTTAATGTTCATTTGCATCATTCTTATACTTGCATGCATTTTAATTGTCTTGGCAATCATAGAAAAGTTGTGTTTTCAACATTTATCATAGTAAATATATCTATCCATGGATAAAACTATTTACAAATAATATACCCTTTTTAATATGAAATGTTTTCCTAAATTATATAGAGACATATATAATTTGCTTGAGTTATATTTTACAATTTTTTCTGCAATCAATTTTGAGATTAGACTACATGTATACAGGAATAAATACAAGTATTAAGAACACCTCCACTTAACAAAGTTTGTCACAGGTAAGTGATATTGTCTCAAGTAAAAATATTCATCAATTCATTCCTTGTACAAGTGCAATATGCAAGCAGTGTCATATATTATGCATAGAATATACAAATATAACACCCTTGACGACTCATCAGTTCTACGTATTTGGTAATGCTGATAAATTGTTTCCCAATCCTGGAAAAATAAAAAAATTAATGCATGTCCTTTGTAGGAGTACCCATCCTCTCCTTTGAATACTTTTGATATTTGCAAATAAAAATAAATGCTTTATGAGACAAGCTAATAAGGAGGGAAACCTAAGAACTAGTGCAGACATCTTTAAATTTCTGTTGTCAAGATTTTAAATTGACTATACAAACTGCTTGGTCATTGTCCTTGTTCTGACAAATAATTCAGATACCCTCCCGAGACTTCTTACTCAATAACATAGATAAGTTCTTTTTCTTTTTTAATATCAATTTAAATTTGTGGTATGGGGATTAAATATTATACTTAAAACTATGGTCCTTAAGCGATGATCAAAATATTATACCTGAAACGATGATCAAACTATTCAGGAATGGTTTGGGTTGTAACAGACCCCAAATATAGATATGTGCCGAAGGAGTAATTACATGGATTTTAAAACTGAATGCGCCCCCATGATTACTTGCCCAGACGGAAGATCATATTCGTGTGAAATTAATGCGTACATTCTCTGCTTAATTCTAGCAAGGTATTTTAATGTGCTAGCTAAAATGATTTCTAGGACAGCTTAAATACTCGTATATAGGAAAAGCAGTTATAGCATCATTACTGCACATCAAAGGTCAGAGAAATATCGAATGGTTAATAATTTGGTGAGTGTATGTAACTTTTACATAGAACGTATCTATTTTCCTGATTGAGTATATTTTTTTGATTTAGGTTGTGACCTTGGCCCTCTGGATAAATGCATAAGCGGGTTCAATACCTGTTGTACTAGTATATTGCGCACATATTTAATTGTATGAGTTGGCAGTAAGAAAACCATTTTTATGAGTTTTTGAAATTTTCATTATTTTAATAAATTTATTTCTATTCTAATTTATTTAAGATTTGCTACTTCATTAGAAATTCATGTTACAATTTAAATCAGTGCTCTTTCATTTGTCTTCATGCAATTTAGGCTGTATCAAACCATTTCAGACAGTTTAGAATATGTCGAGACATGCTCCGACTGTCCAGAATATGTCAAGACATATTCAGATACTGTTTAAACTGTCCAGAATATGTCGAGACATATAAAGACACTGTTCAAACTGTCAAGAATATGTCGAGACATTACAGACTCTGTTTAGACTGCCGAGAATATATCCAGACATATTCAGACCATCAAAAATAAGTTGAGACATTTTCAGACTATGCTTATAAGTTAAGAATGTGTCGAGACAAATTCATCCTCAGTTCAGACTGTCAAGAATGTGTCGAGATACAATCAGAATTATTTCATACTTTCGAGAGGTGCGTCAAGACAGTTAAGAATAGTGTAGAGACTTTTAATAAATAATTAAGAAAAATTCAGACAAAGTCGATAATTTTTTAATATATTCCAGACATTAAAGAATATCGAGTAATTTTTCAGACAAAATCAGACAAAAATTGGTAAATTCAGACAATTTGACTTTTGTAGTGTGAGACACAACAGTTCCTATTTCTACCAATCTGGTGGTAAGATCATAATTTGTGGTTATAAATGCGAAAAAAATTAAACATCGTTGAAAATGAAAGATTCATAATTCTAAGGGAACCTGGTCAGAGAAATACTGAAATCTGACATGGAGTGTCTGTGATTTCTAGATCTTGAACTTTCACAGGTTTTAAATTATGAACCACAAATAAAAAACCCATGAACCATTGAAATTTCCTACGAACCATGCATACAAGTCCTTTCATAGTATGAGTCTTTCATACAAGTATTCAATTAGTATGAAAAGTTGAAAACATTTTTTTTTATTCTTCTTAGGCTTATTTTGATGTAGCGGTTAACCACGCTGGTCTATGATAACGCACTGACAACGGTGCCAACGCGGTGACAACGGTCATTGCAACGCACAGACAACGGAAATATATGGTATTACACACGTAAATCTGACGGTAGGTTTTATTTTTGGTGTTTTAAGATTTTATTGTAATCCATTAAAATTTTGAAAATACCCACACGGAATGCGAAAATTATTGCGGAATCAGGATGTTACATTAGTTAAGTGCAGAAAACTTGTGTTTAAGAATAAAACTGTGAACAATTTGAACGGTCGAACGAAATATAAGTGTCATTTGTTGAATATTCTAATTTTCTCTCTAAAATATATTCATTTATGAATGAATAAAGCAGCATAACGAAATGTTATGTCCTTTCTTATGTTTTCCCAATATTTAAATGTTCCTGATATTCGTAAAATCGCGTATTAACATTGCAAATAATACAACGCATAAGACAACGATTCAGGTACAACGCAAAGACAACAGTCTGTCGTATTAGTTATTGACATAATTAGTCTGTAAGTTTCCTCAGTGAGCTGAAACTACTCTCTGACATCTGATTTTTAATTTATTAAAAACATGAACTTTGTGACGACTTTGACAGGTCGAAATGAAAAACGAAAAAAATTTTTTTTCAGAAAATTAGATCCCTTATTGCAGGTGTAACTCTAAATTAGGGATCTGAATTAAGGAACATTTTTGAACGAATTTTTAAGATTCACGGAGAGTCTGATTGATGTACTTCTTCACTCACTGTTTTTCGGACTGGTAACGTGTCGCACATAGACCCCTTCAAGTTCCCAAAATTCATAGTTTTTGACGAAAAAAAATCAGTGAAATCTATCAGAGATATTTAAAACCAGAAACTCACAGTAAATTACACGCGAGATTCCATGGGTTCGAGCTCTCGTGTGTTTAAGTCGAAATACCAAAAAGGTGGGACAGGACTAGATTCCTTGCCAATTAAGTAAAGAAATACTCACCAATACCTCCCAACAGCGATAAACTTTTGATTTATTTGAAGCGTACTATAAGATAACCCCCATACGATGCTCCATAATATCGCAACTAGATTTTAAATCAAATCAATTCAAATTGAACTGCAGAGCCAGCTTATTTGTCATACTTATGCTTCGAGCTTATTGCCTAGAACAAACAGTCGGTCCCATGTCATGCGTTTATCCCATTATCACACTGAATGTAGAATATATCAAACTTTGGAACTAGTAAAAGCGGATTTTCCCTGTACAAAGGTAATTGGAAAGCATTTCGTCATCTCCATTGGTCGTGATAGCCCGGCATTTAATGGCCCATGGTTCTCCTCATACATTTATATATATGTTAGACAAGTGGGCGTGTGATAGTTAGCTTAAACTTAATCGTCCTAAGAATTAAGCATCAATAAATGGAGGAAGTATTTTCCTCAGTTTTTGAATAAAGAATAACAATAAATAATAAACTAAAATGTAGTTGACCACATTTTATCTGAAATTAACTTGAAATTTAAGATATCTCTTACAGGACATATCATATGCTATTTACTTCACCGTTGTTTTTGCGTTGTAATGAAATCATTGTACTGTGCGTTGACTTGAAAAAACCAATAAAGTACTAATTTATAAATGTTCAACAAGTAGAAATATTTTGAAAAGAAATAGAAAGGTAGTGTGTTTCTTTATGCTTTAGGTTGCATTCATACATATATGTAAATTAACCAGAATTTCAGAAAATTTCCAAAATAACACACATTTCCTAATGAGCGTTCCAACGGTTTTCAGTTTTATCATAAAATAGCTTTTTGAAACACTTTAAAAGCACGACACAACGATTTCATAATAATTTTTACATTCCGTGTGGGTATTGTTAATAACAGAATTAAATACTTTACTGACTTAAATTCATAAAATAAAAATGTGTGGCTTCTAACTGCCATATTTTCCCGTTGTCTGTGCGTTGCAAATACCGTTGTCAGTGCGTTGGCACTATTGTCACTGCGTTATCATGGACCAGCGTGTTAACTGGGAAGACTGACTTTTTGTAATTGTATAATGATTTATTATTCATAATCATTTACATGTGTATCACTACTGGGCCAATGCCATTGTTTGTGGTCTTTAACCAATAGTCATTATCAACCTAGTAATCAGTACTTCTATGCTGACCTGTAAACTGATTGTCTTTAGAAACTTGCAATATCAAAATTTCTAAAAAATTCCCTTAATACAAAGGAGTATCTTAATTTTGCATATTTCTGTCCTCTGCTTATTTTGGCTTTCATTTAATTATTTTTGCTAACTTGTTCTCTCTCATATTTAAAAAAAAATGTTTATTGTCTTCCAAAAGGTTTGATGTGATGTGCATTGGATAGACATAAGTTTTTCAAAGAGCCATATGCAGAAAATAGATTAACAGTAACATTGTTTTCCATACCATCTCTTGATCAATGAGTTTCCAAACTATCTGAGCATTGTTTGGTGCTAAAATGTCCATGGTTTCTTCAACTGCAGTAGTTGCCTTTCTATTAAGTGATCTTAATGTTCTTGGTTTTAGCTCGTTTACATCTTTTGTAATCTGGTATTTTATATGACTGATCTTTACACCATAGATTTTTTGTAGAGTATCTAATGTGTTCTTACTATGAATATCATTTTCCAAGCTTCATGATGAAATCTGTGTTGATGGAATGGAAGCCTAAAAAAATAAAACTTTCAAAAATAATTGAAGAAATAATGTTGTTATTCAGCTACTACTTTTATGCTATTAGTAATTTGTTTTGCGAGTATGGAGTTCTCTGCTTGTATTGCCCCGAGTGCTAAAGAAAAACATGCAATACTTCGAACTGAGAATTTTTTTCTGAGCAAAACAATTTACTTATAGAGTTTTTAATGCTATTCTTTTATTCAATTATACAAGATGTATGTTTCTTATTCACTGAAATATTTTTTTTTGTTAAATATTATTTTTGGGTAAATATGGCATTTTCTTCTAGGGATTATTTTTGTCACATTACGTAACAAGACAAAATATAAGTGCGCTGTTGCAAATTTTCTGTAGAGATTGACGGTAGCATGTTCATATCAGCGCAGTGCAATGATAATTGAATTATTGTCGCTCGGGAACAATCAAAAACGTCGATTCCAACGTAGAAAATTGAACAGAAAGGTAACCATACAACACATTCATGGTCATTTGTTTTAGTGTTTCGAAAAAATATATACCTACTGTAAATATGTCTGTTTCAGGCTGTGTACTATATGTTGTATCAGTATTTTCAGTTTCTTGATGACTATCCAAAATTTGTGATTAAACAAAAGTTCTGAACATCATAATAATCCCACAATATGAATAAATTGAAATTCAAGATATATTTGTATGAACTATTAGTATAGAGGAATGAGGGGTGAACTGGTACTATGAAGCTGGTGAACAGTTTGCCTTTTTCAGAATGTTGAAGTCTTCAGACACGCCATTTGTCATATTTTCGTAAACTGTCTATCGCTGTTATTGTCATTTTTACAGACATAAATTGCAACATTTAGCTTCATAATATTTATGATGCAACATTTATGTGACAGATTATTAGATTGGTCAACACTGACTGTAAATTACACAATGACCATGCCTGGGACAAAATAGATTTCCTTCTAGTCTGGTTCCTTCTCCACCTTTAAATACATGAAATATAAATAATACACGAAATTGTCTGGTTGCAATAGAATCGCAATAACATATCTGTATTCAATCTTGAATTGACAGTCAGAACTCTTCCAGTTACAGGTTCTGCTATGTGGCAACTGTAAACTGTATTTGACTGTCAAATATATTGTTGATGGCCGCAAGCATTCAAATAATGCACATGCTTATTATCAACCTGCAAACTTGTCCATAATCAATTTTTCAATTGTCAATATGTCAAGTCTTAACCTTTGTCAAACCAATTTCCTTTCAGATGAATATGCTTTAATGAAAGCTGATACAGATACAATTTATGCTATTTGACTAAGGGAAACAAGTCATATAAATATATCTGTTTTGTACTTAGAAAGAGTTGCTGTGTCTCACACACCTCATTTTCATTCAGCTTGTATTCTGTTACCCTGGGCTGTTTTCAAGCGTTGTCCCTTCTGAGATTAAATATTTCTACAATATAAAAAATCTGAAAATAGAGTACATATATCCTTTATAGAAGCCACTAAGTTAACGGGATGAGTCACTGCAACATGAGAGAAAAATCAGAAACAAGTTGTGAATATTTGTTAGTTTCATAAGTACATCATCTGATACGCAAATAGTTGTATGTAAAGATAATAATTCTTTTTTTTAAACCAATGTAATAATTCTCTGTGACATCTCAGGATATATTGTGCGTAAACTGAACAAATATCAAATTTGAGTTCTATTTTTTAGAATTTGTGACCTTGACCTTTGATGCAAAAACAAAAAAATCATTAGAGTGTTCCTCCTCTTATCATTAATCAATTAGATTTGACCTATGTTTGTTAAGATATTGTTTGGAAACCAAAACTAGAGCTCTCTGCGAAAGGCAACCAAATATGCCCCAGTTATTGAACCCTGAATCAACAGGGCAACTGCAAATTTAAGCTTTATAAATAAATTACGTGTCAAGAACCTATCCAAGGATGATCAGAAGTTTAACCTGTATCCTTAAAATAGAGCAGCGGGAAGTAACATTTATATTAAAAGCAGAAGATTTCAAGTATATTTTGCTTATTTTAATAGCATAGTAATTATTACCATATGGTTTCTTTGAGTTTTTCTTTCCTAGAAAGATTCTCGTCATAAATGAGATTCATATATCATTTCTTTTACCAATAGAATATTTGTCAAGAGCAAATCCTTGAACATAGGTAAAATTATTCATGTAATCTATTTCATTTTATCAAATGCATGTGTAACTATTCAGATATACTTTACAAAAAAGGAAAAAGTATATCCCAATGGTGTATTTATCATATATACTATCCGTATTTTTATTCATATACTAGTATTATATATACTATAATTCTTGTCACCAAGTGTTTCGGATATCATTTAAGTCAATAAATAAGGCCAAGGCCGTAATTCCTCACCAGGTGCCCTGTAGCCCAGTATTAAAGTTGGTTTCAAATCAATTTAGTATTTGGGTACGACACTAGGTGCTCCTTTTTATGTGTCTAGCATATATTGCATTTTCAATTGGTTTTTGATGACGTAAGGTATTCTTTAAGATTTTTTATGTGTCCGATAAGCACTAATTAGTGGTCTTGGGGATAGCTTTTTGGTCATTTCACCCTCTTCAATTAAGTGCCAGTGTTTTCTAATTGATATGTTTAATTGTTTAAACAGCGGGTTATATTTAGTAGCCAATACCAAAGGTGGCATTTTTCGTTGATCTTTCATTTTGAATCGTAAAGTTTCCGTCCTTTTCTTATTTATAGTTTTTGCAATTAATTTATTAATTTCTTCTTCGGGGTCACATTTTTTTAAAAATAATTGTTTTAAACAGTTCAATTTGAGATTCTTAATCTGCCTTGTTGTTCGATCATCTAATGAAGCGTGTTATTTCGCCTATAATGAAGCCTTTCAATACAGACGATGGGTGAGCAGACGATCTTTCAGGATATTGGTATTATCCGTGGGCTTGCAATATAATTTCATCTCTACTATCTTGTCTGTTTCCTTTAAGTAATGTTATGTCCAGAAATTGTATATTTTGTCTGGAGTATTCATATGAAAATCCCAATAAAGGGTGAATGCTATCTGCAATTTGGAAAATTCTATAAGATTTTTTTCTTCTCCGTTAAATATGAGAAATCCATCATCTCTATATAACGACTAATGAATTAGGTTGTTGGTATATGGAAATAAAAGCAGTATGTTTGAAATTATTTCAAACATTCTACGGTCCGTTAAACTAGGAGACATGGTTGCTCCCAAGGGTACATCAACAGTTTGTCGATAATTGCGCCCATAAAATTCGAATTCGTTATTTTCTAGTACGAGTTTTAGAATATTTAAAAAGTCAGCTTTAGGTGATAGTGGTATATTATAGATCGTTGAGCTTATTTAAGGCAAAGCTCGCTCTACGGCTTCAATAATTTCTCTGTGTTCAAGATTAATGTGCGTGCTGCTAATGTCAATGTTGCTAAAATGCTGTCCGCAGGTACTTAAATTTGTTCTATTCTATTAACGAAATCTGTGGAGTCCTGAGTGTAGGTACACAGATTATCAATAACTGGTCTAAAAAAGTAATCTATATATTAACCGATTCTTCCTAATGGATTGTTACAGAGAGATACTACTGGTCTTCCAGGAATTTGTATTTTCTGTAGGTCTTTATTATCTTTTATTTTCTCTCTGTCTTTTATACTTAGCTTATGCATTTTGGGAAGAATATAAAATCTTCCAATTCATTTCTTTTATTCGTTCACAATATATTTAAGTGTGATATCGTCAACAAGATGTGATTTATGTAGTTTTTCTACAATTTTGTCAATGGCTTTTGTGATTTCGATAGTATCTGGTTCCGATAGTCTTACGTAATGTATATTGTCATTAAGTTGACTCAATGCTATATCAATGTATTTATTTGTATCCAGTACAACTGTAGATAAATTTTTGTCTGCCTTTTTTATAATTATGCTTATTTTTTTAAAGATTGCAATGCTATTCTTTTTTTGTTTAGAAAGGTCATCTTTGAGTTTTTTAACGCTAAGGTTTTGAAGTTCCAGTTTTGTAGCAAATAAGTAATTTTCGACGGCATTGTTCGCTAAGTGCGGTACAAATCCAGAGTTTGTTCTGAATGGATGATAATTAACAGCTTTTGTAACGTCATCAAAGTGGTATCTACATCTCATTTTACGAGCTAGTTCATTAAAATCTTGTAATAGAGTTTTTTTTCCATTCTTTGTTATGGGACTAGGTATAAATTTCAATCCTTTGCCTAAAAGATATATTTCGGCACTACTGAGTTCTGTGTTTGTAAATAATTCAACATATTTTAGAGCATTTTGAACCTTGTACATGTGTTTTCTTCTTCTGATTCTTCTGTTGACACAATACAATTACTTTTTGTAAGTTGAATTCCTTGAAGTTATTTAACTTTTCGGAAACTTTCTAGAAAACACAAAAAGTTGTGTTTTTCATTCGTACTAACGGACGGATGAACGAATGAACAGACGGACGGATAGACAACCGTAAAACAATATATTGCCTTCCCTACTTTCCGTCGCAGGTCATAAACATGACGAATGTTCGTTCTATTTCTAGAATTTGTGACCTTGCCCTTTGTCGAATAAAGAACAAAATCGATGAGATTCCTTCTCTCGTCATTTGTCATGTCTTCTTTTCGTTTCTTTTCGATGTGACATATGGTTCTAGCTTAGAAATATTGTGCGGAAAGAAATAAAGATCATGTTTTTGTTCTATTTTTAGAAGTTGTTACCCTAACCTTTGTCCCAGAGAACTCAAAATCAATAGGTTTCATCATCTGGTCATTAGTGATTTCTGTGCCAAGTTTCATTTAGATGTTACATGTGGTTCTGGAGATATTGTGAGGAAATGGATAAAATGTCAATTGTTTGTTCTATTTTTAGAAGTTGTGACCTTGACATCTGTTGCAGAAACCTCAAAATCGATTGGTTCCTCGTGTCCATGTTTGTTCAAAGTTTTATTTAGATATGCAAGTGGCCCAGATGCACAGACACCATTTATCAAATTATCAGTTGAGTTCGACTTGGTCTCAACTCAGCTAAAAAATTGGGCAGGAGTTCTCCTTACAAATCACACATATTGCTGATAGCTGAAATGAAACAAAGTCCACTTTCAAAAATACCGTTGGCAGGGGGTCCAGATTAAATATTATTACACATTTTCCACAATATTTCTTTCTTTAAATGTGAAAAGGGGGCATACATCTATACGCCCGTAAAACAGGGAAAACTGACCTTGTAGGACATTAAGGGACGGAATATCCTGAATTTTAGTCTATAGCAGGATCAGCTCACAAGATTATTGAAAAGTTATTATTCACTTACTACATTAGGAAAAGACTCGAACTGACATGTTATCTTCTTTCGACAAAATTTACATAAAGCTGAAATTAAAAAATAAAATAGTACAACATCAATGGAAATAAGCAACTTTTTCTATCAATCCTCAAATTTCCAATATGAATTAATGACATGTTTTTTCCGCCCTTGACACCTGCCACTTCTTCTAATTAGTTTTTCTATTAGAATACACATCTCAGATTAAACTGCATGTAAATACATAGCAAATACACTTTTACATATATCATGATATATAGTGAAGTTTTACACACATATTAATTTACATACTAGTGTTGATCTTTTGCATATAAATGCAATTTTATTCTAGTTATATAAGCATTTTTGTTAATTGGAAGTAACACCTTTGTCATATTATATATGTGTGCAAGCCTCTGGGAAAGCAAGATAAGGGAGGCTATATATTCAATAGATCAGTATGAAAAAATAGCTACAATTATGTAAATGGCTTATTTTAAACTTCATATCATCTTAATACCCCTTTGCGTAAGCACGTGCCTAAAATTCAA
>MJUU01034403.1:41064-53538 GCA_002080025.1 Modiolus philippinarum
AAAAGAGCTTGCTACAAGGGTTCTTTAACGTGCAGGAAGCGTGGCATTTCTTCCAACACGTGGACCTGAGTTTACATCCCATCCGAAAGATGGGTTGTGTATTTATTAATCCCACACAACCAAGGATTGGGTCTTTTTTCTATATCCCGGGGTTCCCTCGGGGTCAGCTCCGTTTTGGAGGGGTCATACCCCACAAGCCGGAGATACTAGGTCCTTTTTCTATACCGCGGGGATCCCTCGGGGGCACTTTCAAAGATCTTTTCATCTGAAATTGCAGAGCCGTTTGGAACCAATTAAAGCGAAATTAGTTAGTTTTTTTTTCTCAAGTCCGCTCTATAAACAAGATCGCCGCTACCTGTTAACATTGTTTAACATTGTACCTTACGGGAAGAAACTGCCCGAGCAATTTGAAACCAAACTTTGACACAATTGTCCTCCTGCAAAAATGTGTTTTTTTTTCAAATTTACATCTTATTAAAGATGGCCACCAGCAAGGAATATAATTTCACATTGGATCCTATGGGGATTCTTTGAACAATATTTTGTTCCGAAACTATATATCCAATAGGAACCAAACTTTTGCCACAATAGTCATCTCCTGGTGACGTCAAGATGAAAAGCAACAATAAAAACGTCTCATTGATAACTTCTACCATGAATTTGTAGAAACTTTGTCTTATGTGCATGTACTCCATACCCTTTCATTGTTTATTAAGGTAAGCCCCTGTAAAAAGTGTTTTTAAAGATCAAACTTTTCCGCGATGGCCACCAGAAAGGAACCGCAAATTTTAACATTTGACCCAATTGAAACATGTTTCAGATCTTGTCCTCTGACACCACTAGGCAAATTGGAACTAGTAAATAATGAACGGATATGGAGTAAATGCCCATGAGACAAAGTCCCTACAAATACAAGGTAGAACCAAGCAAAGGAACAACACTTTTATTGTTGTTCTTGATGTTGAAGTCACCGAGGCCTTCAGCAATGAGCTCTGCTTACACCTCATAGTAAGTTCAAGACGGTCCCTAGCACCGGTTTGAGAAGAACTCTTTGCTAATTATCGACCAATGCTACATCCATGTCTTTTCTGGTCATGGATACGGGATAGTCGACAAACCTAAACTATACTAGCAAAGTGTTCGTATAATCACTGTCATCCGTTGTCGGACAAAGCATCAGTGTATTAAGTTTGTGGACGATTACATCATATAGTCAAACATATTCTTTAAGAAAAACTGTTTATATTAGAAAGGATACAGGCGTGCTATATAAGTTCTTGATAGCCTATTGTTTTGAATACAATTTCTACTCTCTCATGTCATCAAGATATGCTTTTCCCAAATAGGAGACAAAACCTACCGCTGCTATCACTGCAATGAAGAGTCCTCGTCTCCGTTTATCATTATCGGTCATTCAATCAAGATTTTTGTCTTTCAAAATTATCAAAAGTTTTCGATTGGAAATATGGATTTCAACATGTAATACCAGATATGATAAAAAGTGCACCAAGAATTTGGATTTTATCAATCTTAAATGCTTCTTTAAGTTCTGGATTTCGGGATTTAGAAAATCCGGGATGAGACCCCATTATTAAAGTACCAAATGATATAGCCTGGTAGAACCTGACCCAACCTCGCATGGGTCAGGATCCCAGGCTACTAATGATGTAGATGTAGATGGAATTAGTGATCTTAAGTATTTTCATAAATATTTGATGCTTCATTTCCATAAAAATGTAAAGTATCGTAAAGAAATAAAGGCAATCTGAAAAATGTTCCCTATTACATATTGTTAAATTTGAAAAAAAAGAAACTAATGAGGGGCAGCTTGTTTAATGCTTGAATAAATATTGTGGTTTTAGATCCAATAATTATGTAGAACATGAATTTTTCAATTGACAAATACATTTTATTTTGTTCCATAGTTAATTTGTGGCCATCGCACAACATATTTATATTTTTATATTGATTTTACCGTTGTGCAGTTTTTTTTCATTATTATTATTTGTATATGATATATGATAAATGTCTCTAAATTGTAAATTATGCCAACCCCTTCAATGAGGTACAGCTTGATTTCAATTAACATGATGAGTTCATTTATAATTAACAAGTATATTCAACAGAATCGTTGCAACTACCAACCGTCATTGAAGCTCTTTATTTGAATGTATACATGTACAACGATTCACATTAAGTTAGGATTTTCTCAATAAAGTCACAACAAGGTGAAAATTTGCAGAAACCATCACACTGGGCATCTTTGTAACACAGAATCTGAGTGAACCAAGTTCAATCGTATAAAGTTGACCGAAAATTTAAATGCTCTTGAAGTAAAATGTTAAACATAAAAAGGGGACATCTTACTAAAAACCATTTTCAAACCACTGTAGTTACAATCCTAACCTTTACATATACTTTTCGAAGTCAGCAAATGTGTTGAACTAACGGCAAGGTGCAATTTCTATATCGCCGGTCCTCTAAAAATTATTCTCGGTTGGTTGTACACTACATCTACAATTATATATACTGTACTACTTGACTATAGAAGAGGACACAAATAATTATAACGATTCTTACGTCATTTGAAGAAGGCATAACAATAAAATAAGATTAGTTTAGTAGGCCAAAACGCTTCCTTACTTTAAAATTCAATAAGACATATACAAGCAATGCAAGGAATGGATATTTTATACCATGACATATTTTGAACAAACTTGTTTGCAAGTTTAATTACACCTTAAAATCAAAGATACCTTGCCCAATTGGTTTCCTTTTTTTTCTTTGTTTTATGATTTTTTTTTCTTTTCTTCTTTTTTTTTCTTGTTTTTCTTTTTTTTTTTTGTTTTGTGTGTTTGCTTTTGTTTATTCTTTGATTGTTTGTTTTGGTTTTCGAAGTAAAAAATGAGTTTTCTCATATGTTTCGTTAATTTGACTACCGAATATTTGATTTTTGTTAGCACAGGAGACATAAGTTGTTGATATGGCTGTCTGAAAATTCAAGTTAACCGTATTACAAACAATACATTTGTTGTTTTACATTAAAAAATGTTATTGAATATATTTCTTAAGAACAACAATTTGTAGCAAGTAAAATTTACTTCAGGAGTATCTTGTCAATACCGCAATGCAAAGTAGCTTTGTAACAAAGTCGTCATGCTCCGGTATCATGGTTAAGCTTACTCTTAAATTGTTCTAAGTAAACCTTAATTGTTCAGACACAGTAGTTAACTTTGTGCATTGCAGCTGAATCATTCTTCCTTCTGAGTATATGACAACAAATGTATGTCGTGGGAATTACGTAACAATTGTAATTATTTCAGAGAATTGTACCACCACTGAGAAAAATAATGTGTATTGAGCAAGTTTAATACGAGTTGTCAGAAAATGAAAGGCGATATAAATGCAATCTTATTTATCATTGCATTAAAAGTTATTGAATTGGAACTTAATCCAAGAACAATTAGAAGTGTAATCATAAAAAATATTTCAATAAGATTCCTTTTAGATTACAAAACAGTGTTAATTTCTTAATATAGGGGAAAACGAGTGCAAGATTGAGGTAACTGTCAGTAATCACAGGCGATTAAAAATTAGGAAACTGGCTTGCATTGGAATATCTTGAATTAAAGTAATCATTTTCATAGTATTTGTATCAATTTGTAATAATATTTATTGCAGAACATATTATATAAATAAAATGCTCGGAAGTCTCGTTTACAAAAATACATTGTCAAATAACGAAATACCGATGTTATTGTTAATCAGTTTTGCAAACTGCGAAATCCAAGTAACAATGTGGTATAAGCCGAAAGTCTAACTTTGAGCATAATAGACCAAATAAATAGTGTCAAGCAAGGGAAATAAATATGGAACAACAGATAAGAACGGAACATGTATGACACAAGTAATGAAAAAAGTGAGAGTGAATCTAAATTAAAGTGTAAAGCTGGTCGCATAGTTTTATAAATGTCAGAAATGCTTTGCAAGCAAATTGTAATTTTCATGTGTACTCATACATTACTTTTTGGTATATATGTGATTTTTGCTTTTCTTTAAATTTGTAACTTGCTACTACCTAACGGATACTGTTTGTCATATCTGCACTTTTTCATGTGTTTTAAACTTTTATGTGCTGAATTCAGTGCATTTAGATCTTGCATCGAACGTAAACATAACCCGCACAACGCGATCGTTGCAATGAATTTTTGTTTTGACCCGTACAGCCGCCAGTCAACCCAAAATACGTTAGACATATGCAATTGAAATCTGTAGAAATAGAACGAATAAATAAACAATATATGTACATTGTCGGACAATATATAATTTATTTGACGAGCTTTAGAAACAGGTAGAAATGCGAGGTTTACTGAGCATTTCTCGCCTGTTTCGCAGCGAGTACAAATAAATTTTATATTCCTGACAATGTGCGTGTATTGTTTTTACCCTGCAATCATTAAAAACCTATTTAAAAATGCATTTTTTTAGTGAAGCGGGACGAAGTAGAAAGTAAACGACTTCGGCCATTTTGGTTAATTCCATGACTTCATAGGCGGATTTACACTGTGACGTCAAAGTCGTGAGTTTTCAAGCCAGTCGGTCTGTAATTGATGGGCCGGTTACCAGTATAACCTACGAAGACAAAAAATATATATATATTCGTAGGGTTGTATTCGTCTATAAAAACGGTCATTGCAGGATAAATAAAATGTTTCCAGTATGCCCGTAAAGATGTATAATATGATTTAATCGTAAAAAACTACAAACTCTGGATGAACAGTCAAAAATGACAATTATTGCATGGGTATATACATGTATCAAAATAAAGAAGTTACTGTAAATTTAGTTTCTGCATATGGGCATTTCGACAACTTATGATTTTGCAGTGCAGATCAAATGAAACCATTTGGAACATTTATAAAATCTGATAGACAATATAACCAAAAAAATCTAAATGAATAGCCAAAACGTGCCACGGACGGAGCTATGCACGAGGGAGACACACTTAGTTTCAGCTTAAATATTGTAAATTTCCAAATAAAATCGGTTTTCTGGTCAACACCGAAATGCTGACTACTGGATTGGTGAATACTCTCTTAGTTAATCCCATTTAATCATAGATTTGAAGCTAAAGTGGATATTTTGTTTACGGTTTTAGCTTACAAAGGGCAAATGTGGCATTTTATAAAAGAATTTCAAATTTCTACTGCGTCAATCCTTTAACCATTGAATTACACTCAGTTTAAACTGAAAAACAAATCGTATACTGATTGTCATTTTGTAGTATCATTTATAGCTGTGAAACCTTTGATCTGAATGTTTTTTTAACAAAATTAATAGATGAAGCGCGTTTTTCTTTTCTTCCATTTTGTTTTTCTTTTGATTGCTTTTTTATTATTATATATAATATTTGTTTTTGTCCTACAGTGCTACAACGTTTCGAGTGGTCAACATGTACTCTTCGAATCCCTGATATAAACCGATGCTCCTTTAACCTTCCAAAATAAATAAAATAAAGATTTATATCAAATAATTCTACAATGCCTTACAAATATTGGTTTACTGTGAAGTTTGGTACCGAGCCCCTGTACCTTACTTGATCATCCAATGCAGTACATGTACCAATACGTCTCGTAAAGACTGAACCACCACAGAATCTGTTGATATATATACATGTATATGTACTTAGTAAAACACTTACATTTATGTTTTTATTCCATTTGTATCTCCCTTTGAGCTTTATTTTTAATTTGTGTAAGCTTTAAATTTGGCGTTAGCAATTTTTTAAATCTCATCAGTATAGTGTGAGCAAATGAAAAAAAAATAACTGTAAAAAATCGGCGCAAATGAAAAAAATAATCGGCGCAAATAAAAGAAATAATCGGCGCAAATGAAAGAAAAAATCGGAGCAAATGAAATGCAAAAGGCCGGAAAAATCCGCTGTAGTCTCACGAGGTTAAGCATTAAGAAGCAAAGTGCACCTACTTAATCAACTGACTTAGACATGAAATAAACCACGTTAAAAAAGGAGAAGACCCTTGGAAATAATATTCTGCAAGAATTTAAATATCTTGATTAATTATTTGGTTAAAACTAATAAGTATATCTCCCTCATGCAAAGCCTTTTCCTTTGCTGATTTCTGGTTTTTATTTCGGTTCACTTGACAATTTTATTCTAGCAGATTTTACATATGTTTCGGTATATTGACCTCAAATATTTTGACTAGATCTGAACTGAAGAGACATAAGTTGTCGAAATGGCCATTCTAAGAAACTAAATTGACAGCGCTATAGACCTTACCTAAAATTTAAACAATTTCAAATACTCATTGTAAGTTAAATCGTATTCAGTGGAAAAAAAGTTAAACTGAACAATTTTTTTTTTTATTTTCATTATTTTTTTTTGCTTAACCCTACCGCTACCGCTAGCTCTTTCTAGTACCGGTACCAAGTCCGGCTATCCCGAGTTACTGTCGTTGTCTACGTTTGTCTTTTGTCTTTTTATTGTTTTTCTTGTGAAGTTCCCTGGTAGATTGTGGCATGTGATTGTAATTTTCGGCCATTGTAAGTGTTTGTTGTTTTTACCTGCGTCACCAACGGTGACCGCAGGTCTAGGAGCCGCTCGACTCCGTCCGTCCGTCTGTCCGTCACGCTTTGGGGCTACCAAGTTTGTGTAATCTGAAACTCAGACACCTTTAACCCGATACTTTTGAAACTTTGCACAGTTGTTTTGGGCACATTGAAGATGTGCACCTCCCCTTTTGGTGAGATTTAGATTAAAATTGTCGAATTTATCCATTGTTGAACTTAGTCATTTTTTCTTCAAATTTTAACATTACAGTACTGAGTTTGTGTAATCTGTAACTCTGACACCTTATACCAGATACTTTTGAAACTTTTTACAGTTATTCTGAACACATTGAAGATGTGCACCTACCCTTTTGGTGAGATTGTGATAAAAATTCTTGAATTCATCCATTACTGAACTTAGTCATTTTTTCTTCAAATTTTAACATTACGGTACTAAGTTTGTGTAATCTGAAACTCTGACACCTTGTATCTGATGCTTTTGAAACTTTGCACAGTTCTTTTGGATACACTGAAAATGTGCACCTTCCATTTAGGTGATATTTGGATTAAAATTGTCGAATTTATCCATTGTTGAACTTAGTCATTTTTTCATCAAATTTTAACATTACGGTACTGAGTTTGTGTAATCTGTCCTTATACCGGATGCTTTTGAAACTTTGTGCAGTTATTTTGAACTAATTGAAGATGTGCACCTACCCTTTTGGTGAGATTTGGATAAGAATTGTCGAATTTATCTATTTTTGAACTTAGTCATTTTTTCTTCAAATTTTAACATTACGGTACTGAGTTTGTGTAATCTGAAACTCTGACACCTTGTACCTGATGCTTTTGAAACTTTGCACAGTTCTTTTAGATACATTAAGGATGTGCACCTTTTGGTGAGATTTGGATTAAAATTGTCGAATTTATTAATTTTTGAACTTAGTCATTTTTTCATCAAAATTTTAACATTACGGTACTGAGTTTGTGTAGTCTGTAACTCTAACACCTTATACCGGATGGTTTTGACACTTTGTACAGTTATTCTGAACACATTGAAGATGTGCACCTACCCTTTTGGTGAGATTTGGATAAAAATTGTCGAATTTATCCATTGTTGAACTTGGTCATTTTTTCTTCAAATTTTAACATTACGGTACTGAGTTTGTGTAATCTGAAACTCTGACACCTTGTATCTGATGCTTCTGAAACTTTGCACAGTTCTTTTGGACACATTGAAGATGTGCACCTCCCCTTTTAGTGAGATTTGGATAAAAATTGTCGAATTAATCCATTTTTGAACTTAGTCACTTTTTCATCAGATTTTATTAATTTTTTATTTATTTTATAACATTATGCTTTTGGGGTACCAAGTTTGTGTAAATCTGAAACTCAGACACCTTATACCTGATGCTTTTGAAACTTTGCACAGTTGTCCTGAACACAATGAAAATGTGTACCTCTCCTTGTGGGCAGATTTGATTGAAAAATGTAGAATTTATTAATTGTTGAACTTGGTCATTTTCAGCATATTTTAACATTACAGTGCCTGACATTCACATCTCTGTCAAAAAAATTCTGAAAGTTTGCACTGTTGTTTGAACATATTGATGATGTGAAGCTCTCCTTTAGGCCAGTTTTGATTTTAAAATGTCAAATTTATCTGTTATTGAACTTGTACTTTGTTTTGTGTTGTATCATTTCATATCATCATGGTACTCAATTTTTGTCCAGAGACATTGCAGTTTTTTGAAAGCACTGATCATGGGCAGCTATTCTTGAATTTTTGCATTGCTTTCACACATTTTCTCATAAAGATTCAAAGTATGTGTTTATTTGAAACTCAGGTTTGGTTTTCACCTTTGCTGAAGTGATATGGACTATTTTCATTTTATGCTTTGGTCAACTTTGTACATTTAGTTTTGTTTTTTTCTTCTTTTTTTTTGTCTATAACAGTAATAGGGTTGAACTTAATATAATCTCAATTATAACTTGCATTTGAAGAATGTTTTGGTAAAAAGGTAAATGAATACTTGTTTGAATTGGTAAACTTATAAGTGACATTCTGTTAGGTTGGGGTAAAAAAACAAATTCTCAGTTGAACATGAGTGAAGATGACGTAGGTCCAGACATGTAATTGGTCTTGTTTCTATATTAATTCCCATAAAGCTACTTGTTGTGATGACTGATTGAATTGTTTTTCGTGAAAAAATATTTGTTTTCAACGTAAGGTAAAACTGAAACTACATTGCATTAAATTCAGTCATAATCGATTTTTAACTCGAAAGCCATGAATGGCTGGAGAGTTGTTGAAATGACAAGAAAAAATCACGTGAGGCATCAAGCCTATTAAGAGCTCTAAAAGATGATCTTCGTGCTTCCGATAAAATATAGTGCGCAAGTTTCTTTCAAAATCGTATACATTGTGTATTTAAGTTATATTTCTTCGTTTTAGAATTTTCGATCGACAATATTTTTGTCGAATTTGGAGGTCGTTTTTTCCAGCAGACAATAGGGATTCCTATGGGAACAAACTGTGCGCCACTTTTAGCTGACCTTTTCCTTTACTCGTACGAGGCCAAGTTTTTACAAGGGCTTATTCAAAGAAAACAAAAACATTTAGCCCAGTCCTTTAATTTCAGCTTCCGCTGCATAGACGATGTACTTTCTCTTAATTATCCTAGATTTAAGGAGTATTTACATCAGATCTATCCAAATGAGCTTGAAATTAAAGAAACAACTGAAACACCTACTTCAGCTTCGTACCTAGATCTTTTATTGTATAATGACGAAGATGGACGTTTGAAATCTAAGCTATATGACAAGCGTGGTGATTTTAATTTCACCATTGTGAAGTTTCCCTTTTTTTAGCAGCAATATACCAAACTTTGTAGGAGTGATGTACTGAAGGTCCTTTACAAAGACTGCTCATTTCGTTCTGATCAGATGAAAAACAAGGCTACTAGCAAGGAACATAGTTTAAAATTGGACATTATGGAAAAATCACATTTTCATCTTAACCCCTGAAACCGCTGTAGCAAATTTAATCCAACTTTATAGGACTGGTGTACTAAAGGTCCTTTACAAAGATTTTGTTTTCATTTGACAAAAACATGGTGGCCAGCACAGAATGTACATTTTACTTTTCATCGGCCTTATGGGAAAAACCACATTTTCATCATCTTCTCTGAAACTGTTGAAGCAGATGAGTAGAAGGTCCTTTGTAAAGTTTACTCAATTCAATAGGACAAAAAAAACACAGGTGCTAATAGAGAACACTGCTAAACATAAGACCTTCAATGGTAAAAAAACATCATTTTTGGTCATGCATGGCAGAGAAGTATTTTGTCAGGTGAGCGATACAGACTCAGTCTCTGAGCCTCTAGTTTTTTTTTATATTGCGTCTCGGATCAACACACCTGATGCGCAGTAATTTGTCAAAGATGAAAATAACATTTGTATACCTGTGACATGTGTATTGCATATTTATAGCAATGAAATCGACATGCATACGAAATCACACAATCCGATAATTTTCACATATTACGGAATAAATTAATACATGCAGACTATGCATACTACGAAGTTTTACCACATGTATATTTTCAGGGCTTTCGAGTTTCAGCTCCATCGGAGCTTTGATTTTAACTTTACATAGCTTACATATTGCGTAAATGTGTACTGAAAAGTTTTATCAAGCAATATCAATTTATTTGAATCATTACCACATTTATCTGAAATATTCTCACAAGTGCTATGGAAATAATGTAATTTTTTACAGATTTTTTCTGACACCCTCAGTTGATGTTTTTCCCTTACAAGTCTTCTATAATTTCTGTTCCATATATTCATCTATACTGCCTAAATGATAAGACGCTTTTTGTTAGCCAGGTTGCTGCAGAAACAAGGAATACTATGACTAAGCTTCATATATATAAAAAAATTGGGATTGTTGTGTCGTTTTAAAATTTCATTAGCATATATGCTTTTGTGCCTGCACTTAGCTAATTAACTTAATTAATTAATTACGGAATCGCGGTTTCCGTCATCGAACCGAAATTATACAGTCGGGAACTCAAATGGAAGAAAAAAAAAAGACACAGACAAAAATAAACAACATCATTTAAAATCTTTAAGCGCTACAGATGGGTGATTTACCATAGAAATGTTGAGAATGACGAAGATAAACATACAACAAGCAGTGGGCAGTAGTAAAAATTGGCCAGCCCAATCTTAAAGAAAGTAATTGTTTGTTTTGTTTTGTCAAAGTTTTCAAACTTACAATTGCTGCTCTTGACCGGGCGGCCTATTCACATCAAGGATATTGGATCAGTAGGCCGAGACAGGTCATTCATTACTTTTTGTTTTGACTTTTTTGTATAATAAATGATTAAAATATGTTCCTATGGCTATATATGTAATATAATTGTTAAGACAAAATCATATACTAGGAGTAAATGCATGTGTGTCATATCTGTTTTTATTAGCATTTTGATTATATATACTTTGTAGATAATGTTACGTCAAGGATGAAGGTCTAAAAAATAAAAATAAAAAAAAAGAAAAAATATAAAAGTCGATGAACGAAAAGTAAGAATTTGGCTTGCATGCACGAAACACAGTGAAATAAGGACATTAACCAATCACTGAGATCTTGAAAATGAAAATCATGATGCACGAAAATAACCCTTTACCACCTGTTATAAACATATACACTGTCAGTCACAAAGCACAGTGCACAATGAACCAATTCAGAAATTGTACGGCATTCTGGGATTGGGATTGTTCACGACGTCGCTGATTGGTCAAGACATATTTCGCGAGTACGGAATTTCTGAATCGGTACATTATGTACAACGTCGATGTCAGAAGGTGTCATTGGAAATCTAATATTACCGAAATGCCAAAAATGGCAAATGAGTCTTCGGTAAGCAAACCTTTGTCAAATTTACACATATTTAAAGTTGGTTCTCTTGAACTTTGTTTTTGATTAAGAATTTTCAACTTTCGTGAAGATTGATGATTTTATTTTAACAGATTATTGTAAGATATATTTTCTTTTTAATTATATCATAAAACAATTATGGTCCTTTGTATCGGTCGATATCGGTTTTAATAGACCTCTTTATATCAATTATATTGACTGACGCTCGATATCGATTTAAATAGACCTCTACAAAAGACCATAATTGTATAATACAAGTATCATATGAACGTCAAACATTTTTCACGATTTAAAATACTATTATATAAAATAGTTCTCAGTCATGCTTTTCAACCTTTTTATCTCGAAGCCATGAAATGGCTGGAGAGATATTGATATGGCAAGAAAAAATCACGTGCCCCGCGTGAGGCTTCAAGCCTATTAACAGCTCTAAAAGATGATCTTCGTGCTTCCAATAAAATATAGTGCGCAAGTTCCTTTCAAAATCGGATACATTTAGTATTTAAGTTATATTTCTTCATTTTCTTGAGTTGAATACATTGTTGTTTTATTAAACTGAAAACAATATGCATGTTAATCAAATTACTCGTTTTTTTACTCGTTGCTTATAGAAAATGAATGGCTGTCTTTACATCTGATGGGAAAACACGCCCATTGACCTTTATAAGATGTTTTTATTGGTTTAAAATGAAACATACGATAAACACGTGAGATGTGTATTCACACAGCTGAAGCGATCTATATTTAAAGTTTACATAAGTACACGTGTCCAGTATTATAACATTACGTTTATAAATTTTCAAAGTCAGTAACGTATTTATTGTTTTGAGTATCAATGAGTGCCTAATAGATTCAGGGGTTGGTGTTCTATAATTATGATTTAGATTATTTATTTAGCCCCATTCATAGTTACAAAAAATCAATAACGAGTCGTTGTAGTGTGTATTCTTAAAATAGTG
>MJUU01034403.1:53659-78572 GCA_002080025.1 Modiolus philippinarum
GCGGTCGCCTTTTAAGAAGTTTTTACGCCTTTAAAATCGCAATAAGTGGCCAAATGCGCTTGATAATATATAATAGCAATGAAATCAACATGCGAAATCACACAATCCGATTATTTTCACGTATTACGGACTATCACTTAATACATGCAGACGTATGCAGTAGTTCTTTGGATGACTACGAAGTTTTGCCAGGGCTTCGAGATTCAGATCCATCGGAGCTTTGATTTTATTTTGCAAATGATTCCAGTAAATAAAGCTCTGTCTAAAATGTCTATATTGCACCATTCTGAGTAAGGGAGCCATTCGTAACCCTCATCCACGGATTTCTACTAGTAATACTTTATCCAAACAAGGTTTTTCTGGGATGTTTCAATGGTTTTCTTGTTATTTCTTTTTATGCTGTTGTAAACATTTTAAATCGAGCATTTTCTTTTCATATTTTCAAGATATGCCGAATTTATCAAATACAAAACTTTTCAACCTATCAGATTTCTTTTAAATAAATTTAATTTATAGCCCAGTTTACATGCACAAGATTTACAGCAGTATAAAATTTACCCCATGTTGACTTCAATATAAAGAACAATAAAAACGTTGTTCGATTGCTAGGTCGTCCCATGTGTTTGCAGAGCTTTTGTCTCTTGTGCATTTACCCTATATTTTTTCGTTGTTTATTCAAGACCGAAGTTTGTCTCTCCTGCAGTGTTAAGTCCGTAAAAGGACACTCCGATTCAGTCCGAGAGTTGTATGCTCTCTATATATTTCATGTATGCATGTATGTATGGGTATTCTGTCATAATTACATATTTTGATCTTATTAATTTTTTTTTTCGAACACCTGTTTATAGTGCCCGCATCTCAGTATTTATATGCCAAGTTTTCTTACAATCGACTTGATGAGTGCCCTGTGTTTGACTGAGAACTAGTTTTGAAGACAAGTGATTTTGTCGAGTTACCTATGACGGTTATTGTAAGTGCACTTTGCCAGTTATTTGTTTGTTTGTTGATGATCCCACGCAGCGCTGTTCGACAATTAAGTATTAATTCCGCTAGAACCGGTGCTAGGAGCCGTATTAACTTACTATGAAGTACGAAGAACAACAATGTTGTTCCATTGCTTGGTCTTACAATGTATTCGAAGACATTTTGCCTGATGTGCATTTATTCTATATCCTTTCATTATAACATAGGTGTAAAACTACGCCAGCATGTAAAATAATTTTTGCTATATGCATTTACACGCTTTTAATTTCAGGTGTATAATTCAATTTAAAATTGGCAATTTCAAAAAATGAGGCTCAATTCTAAGAGAAATTAAACTACATTTGTACTATATATATATTTTAGAATAAAAAGCATAATCCATGTAAATTATTTAAAACCTGATGAATCTGCATGAGATGTATTTTATTGCAAGTGTTGTCAGATCATTCTTGTATGCATGTTTGTTTTAAGCAATACTTTTGTGACATTGCAGCAAATAAAACACTATTCACTTGTCTAAATATGCATCGGATTTCACATATAGTAAACTGAGTAAAGGAGGCGATGGTTCCGTTGTGGAAAAATGTGAAAAAGGTACAAAATGAAACTGTTTTTGGTGTCAGGTGCAAGTATAAACGGCTTCAGACGACACCTCTAAATGTGTTATTACATCATCGTTGCTTCATTATTATATTTTTGGTCCAGTCTTGAGTGATTTAAATATAACTTGACTTCTACGCGAAAATATAATTGCTCGCATTACACTTTTTCCTATTAATTTTCGCTATTATATTTTTTCACGTTTAAGTATATTTTATCAGTTGTTATATAAAATAAATTTTAACAAAGCCAAATCCATTTGTGAGACAAGGACATTTTAGACATTAAGCAATGCATATGACATCGGTCTAGGTGCCGTCTTGAGCTTACTAACTTAAGTAAAACACATTGTTGAAGGCTTCATGGTGACTTCAAGATGAAGAACAACAGTAAAAGCGTATTTCTGATCTTTGGTTTTACCACGTATTTGTAGACACCTTCTTGCCTTTTGCACATTTATTCCATATCCTTTCATTTTTCACAAAGAGGCTGGATATGATTGTGTTATCTACAACCATTGAGGAGGTGACATGGGTGGAGGGGGAGGGGGGGCTGTCCTCCTAATTCCCAGATTTTTTCCACCTTTTTTCCCAATTCCTACCTTGTTTGGCCCCTTTTCCCAAATCCAACATTTTTTTTTGGCCATTCCCATTTCCCACGTTTCTACATTTTGAAACACCAATAACATCAATTATTGTATTTGCCCACATGTTCCATAAAGTTAAAGTTCTTCCATCATAAGAAATATCCCAACAAAAGGACCTTAATTCCGTGCACCACAATACATCAAGCGGGAACAAAATTTTGAACATGTTATGGATGCTGCGGAGGGCTATGCCAGAAAACAGATTGAGCGTGAATAAGATGAAGACCTCGATTCTCTTTTTGATTGGGTTAAGTTTGTGAGGTCTATGATCCCAGAACGAATCAATCAGCTACAAGGGTAATTGAGAACTAAATCAACATCAATATTCAAAAGTACTGATGTTGTCTGATATTTGTCCTCCAGTCTTGACGAATACCCCGTTGTTCCTGCAGAAAAGGCCCCATGATAACATCACTTTTATCTGAAAAAATAATTACAGCAAAAGAACTTGGAATTGGTAATTCCTAGGGCAATCCATTTTACACAGCTACTACTTTGTCTAAGGAGGAGATATAACAGTCATACATTTGTTTTGCTTTTCCTTGGGGATTTCGGCCAAGGATGAAGACAATTATCTCCCCCTTTTGTACTGGATACACAAATTAAACTAATGCCTATACAAACAATGGTACACCACTAGATCTACAAAATGTTCTACAAAACCTATTTCAAAGCTGTAAACCTCCATTTTTGACTATTTGATACTTGCTTTTCAAGAAGCGGTAGTAACGAAATGTGAAGTTGAAAAAATATAGATGTACTTGACATCTTAAACTCTAGAACATTTTCACATGGTAACAGCTTTTAAACTTTTGACTTTTCTGCATTTATATACTACCATTTCTCATGAACAACTGAAATTCTTCTGAAAAACTGAATTCATAGATGTTTCTCCCATCAGAACGGTGAACAGAAATATAAGTACATTATTATAGCCCCGGGTGGTGAACAAGCATCCTTTGTGAAAAACAACATCGAATTTGAGTGAGGAAGCAGTGATTAAATGTTAAGTTTGTAATCTATAATATATTTGTAAGTTTAAACAGACTAAAGAAATTCCAATGGGCATAAACAAATTGAAGGGGTTTTTCAAACTAAAGGTAAAAAATAAGCCCAATCATTTTATTTTGGCCTCCGTTATATAGTTAATACTTTGTCACTAAACATCCTTAGCTTAGGTGATTTCCCTGGACTTATATTACCAAAAGAGCTCAAAATTTAAAAAACCGTAACACTTCCACATCGGCTTATTCCTTGACCATTATCTGGAAATTGACAACAAATGTAGACTTAAAACTAGGCTGTATCATAAACCCGATTACTTCTTTTTCCAATAGTAAACTTCCCCTTTCTTTGTAGCAACAATCAAACAACACCAGCATATGGAGCTTATTTCTCCAAACCGTTATTGGCTACTCAAGGTCATGTGGTCCATACAGTGACTTCCTTGATATAGCCAATTCGTTCACAAATAGATTACTAAAACAAGGGTTTCCAATAACTTGAAGTCATCAATGCATAAGTTTTATGGTCCACATTACAATGTTCTGGACCACTATGGGATATTTGCTATCAGAGGGATGCCATGCATTATTCTTGTAAATTATGGTTGAATTTGCTTCAGTAAGTTTCAGGGGAAATAATCAAAATGTGTTTCTCATATGCAAAAATGTTAAATGAATATTCCATGCTGTCAGCCTTGTCTTTTTGTATGGAATACTCACTTTGAGCAATCATTGTCAAGAAACCAAGCATATATAGTGTTCCAGTACGTATTGGTCAAATGTATAACTTGAAACGTTTCATAGCAGCTGATAAAATAATGTTTGTATCATTTGTTGTAAGGTTAAACTATGATCCTCGCTCCCAGTCATCTTTTTGTTAGTGGATCATAGAGAAATGAGTTTTGGTTTTTGTAAAATACCTTCCATACATTATTCCTGTAAAGTTTGGTTGGATTTGCTTCTGTCGTTTCAGAGGAGATGATCAAAATATGATTGTCTGTGAGGGTCTAGTGTTAAGCTATGTATTACGTTATCGTTTCCAAAATAAATAAGCCTACTTCGTAATGGACCTTCCATATATATTCGATTACAGTTTGGTCAAATTCTATATTATATCTTCAGAGCAGATTAATGAAAACATAGGCTCTCAAGAGCTTGTATCGCTTACCTGAACCCTGGCTAACACAGACAGTCTTTGTTAAAGGATCTAAATTAAACTATCGTAACACTTTGCCTATGGTGTTCTCAGGGGACAAAACCCTTTAACGTGTTTCAGTTTGGACCAACTTTGGTTCCATCTTCCGCAGGGGATCATCAAAGGACTATTGTGGCCTAGTTTTGTTCTAATTGGCTAAGCAGTTGCAGGGAAGATCTTTCAGTGTGTTTTCATAAATGATCTAATGTTAAACTATGTTTACTTGTAGCATCTATCATGGATATAGAGCTTACTTACATGTAAAAAACACCTTTTTGCATGGGACCGCCTTAAGACTATTGTGGCCAAGTTTGGTTCCAATTGGCCTAGCTGTTTCACAGAAGTCGAACGATCTTGGAATGTGTTTTCCCAAAGGGTCCAATGTTAAAACTACTAGCATGTTCAACGATGGCGGCAAGTCTGGATATAACGCTGTCGTGAAAAACACCTTTTTTGCAGGGGACCACCCAAGGACTATAATGACCAAGTTTGGTTCCTATTGGCTCAGCAAGTTCAGACAAGATCTTTAAATGTGTTTTCGCATAGGGTCCAATGTTGATTTATGTTCCCCTTGTGGCCATCTTGGATATAGCGACGACCTGAAAAATAAATTTTTGCAGGGGACCATCTAAAGACTATTGTGGCCAAGTTTGGTTTCAATTGGCAAAAAAGTTTCAGAGACAATGATCTTTGAATGAAATGTTTGGACGGACGACAGACGAAAAGTGATGTCAAAAAATCACCCCGGCTTTAGCCAGGTGAGCTTATGACGTTTTCCAACAGGATCCAATGTTAAACTATGCTATGCACTGGTGGTCGTATTTTGAACGAATCAGAATGACGTACATGAGAATTACTTTTTGTAAAGGAGTTTCCATACATCATTCCTGCCATGTTTGGTCAAATTTATGTCAGCATTCAGTAATATGACAAAACGTAATATGCACAACATCACGTGGTGCCTGCTACATCATTAAGTTCTGCTGAGTAGTATCAGAGGAGTTGTGCTGAAAATCTTTGTGATGAATAGACAGACAAGCATGACAGAAAGTTGGGGATACATGAGGATGAGAAACATTTACATGACTATTTAGGTTATTGTTACTGCCCACTAAAGTCAATGATAGTGAATCAAATGTGACCAAGCAAAATAGACCCTTTAATATGAAGGAATTTTTCCGCCGTTACCTGCTAACAGATGATTCGGAAAGATTTATCATGGGGACAATAGACTCCTGTTCATTGTTCTTCATTTTCAGCATTGTTGTGTCTCAATGCATTTTTTCATAGTTCTTTCTGTGAGAATAATTCCATTTCCTTCATTTAAATCTCTCTACCTACCAACTGATGTCTGGAAAAGCTTAACAGAAACTAGAGGATTATAAGATGAAAATTATAAGACAAACAACCGAATTATATGAACAACCAAGAAGTTGATCTTGTGAAAAAAGACCTTTAAAAGTGACCACTTTTGATTTTTTGATCATTATTTAATTTTTAAGGTAGTTAAATTTCCCATTTCCAACATTTTTGTGATTTCCCTATCTTTTTTCACCATTTTTCCCATTTCCTAAAATTTTTTACCCCTTTTTACCCCCTTTTCCCCATTTCCAAAAACTGTGTCATCCCCCTCAACCATTGATATTGTTAATGACGTAAGCAGATTAACGGCAGATGTCTTTACGTATTAATAAACGAATTACAAAGCTCCTTGTCGCCATTCTGTTGGAGCGCAATTCATACAAGAGCGTGATAAACACGAAAATTACCAGGAACAAATCGCACAACTTACTGTTCTGTGGTTCCATAGTTCATAACAGTGAAGCATTTGCATTGAATTAGCTTAAGTCATTTTTAACCAATTTTGAAAAATAAAGGAAAGCATTCTCCCCATACAATTTTTTTTCCATAATTTTTTATATATTTATTATTGTAATATTTTATTCATTTAATTTTTTGCCTCCCGATATGTCTATGGCGTATTGATTGGTAGATATGTAGTATTTTTAATTGCTTTATCTAAACCATTGCTTTTTAAACCAGTTTTTGATCAAATAAATGCCCTTTTAAATGTTGCAATCCAAAAAAGCTCACCTCATTATCAAGTGAAAAGACACGGGAATAAATTAATGTGTATTCTAATATGGGAACAATGGAAACCATGGCGACTAGCCATATGAAAATCTCCAATAACATAATGAGCGACTTCACAACAGTCTTTACGCTGAAATTGACGACGTCACAATACGTTTTGTGCACAAAAACGTCAGTAAAGTAATGGCTGTCGTTACCGTGTACACTATAGGTCCGCTCAGATCATGAAATGTCATATTAGAATCGAAATAATTCTTGTTCGCCGGTGGTTTGTAGTCGATCTACATATGGGTGTCCATTATTTTCGTTTATTTTACCCCTAGCTCCGCTACGCTACGCTCTGGGTAAAATATTAACGAAAATAATGGCCACCCATATGTAAATTTCCAACAAACCACCGGCACCCATGAATTATTTCTTATAGACAAAAACAGAAGTTCATTGAAATAATTTTTCAAAAAAGAATTTAAATATAAGATGTTTTAAAAAGGCAAAATAGGCATTTGTAGCATCAAATCTGCCTGAAAATGTAAGAAGTACAAACGTACTTACATTAAAACCATCAATTTAATTTAAATCGCTGCTTTTTTTTTTACAATCAATGCTTTCCCTATTTGTTCTTATTTTGCCATTGTCAATACCATGCGTATTTTGTAAATTAAACAATGTCTATTTTGTGCAAAATATGATGAAAATGAAACTATCTTGGAACAAAGACAGTAAAATACAAAGGATTCATATATAACTGAATTATAACCCAAATAATCCCGTCTTTATATTCCATTCACATAATCTCGGCGAGGACGGAAAAAGGTTAAATTCGAAATCTTTAGTTTGAATGTTATGAATTCCTCTATGTTAATCTGTTTTTATCTGCAAAAGAATCCCAAGTTCCATAGAAATAAGGTGTAACATTTTTCTCCCATTTGACATTCACGCTTGCTTTTCAAATACTCACAGATCTTTTGTTTTTTAAATTCGTCAAAGTAGTTCTATGTATTTAACAATCTGCCTAAACAGGCCATTCATGGTGTGCTTTGTGACTGATGGTTTTCTACACATAAACTGTGTTGCCATTAAAAATGTTATGGATTAACATCTTTTTTTTTTTATTTCCAATATTCAGTCAATTTATTTAATAACACGAACTCTTTAACCTGTCTTAAACAAATTAACTGTTCGTGAAATTACTAAGTAGTTTAAAATGAGAAATACTTTTACATTATTGAAAACCTGATGGTTCGACATCAGTGTATCCCATGGCATGTGTTGACAGATCATTTCATAAATTTCATCTTATTTGCATGTTTCGTTCTAAGCAATACCCTTGTGACATTTCAGCAAACAAAACGTTATTCCCTTGTCTAATATGGTACCATTCAATAACAATGTGCATCGGATTTTGTAAATAGAAAAGTGAAATTTTAAGTTGACATTTCCAATGTGATATAATATCAAAAACGAAATGAAATTGTCTCTGATATCTCTTTTACAACAAAAATGGGTTCAGATGACACATCGAAATGTGTTATTGCATCATTGTTGTTTTATAAAGTTAAAATTGGTGCAGTCTTTGGTGATTTCAATTTGTCGAAAATTATTTCTATAGATGCAAAAGTTTTCTTGTTTTTGTTATTCAAATTTCTTTATAATTTGCTTTCATCGGTATTATTACAGAAACCCATATATATATAGAAAGCTTAAACTCAACGAATCTCATATTCACAATTGATTTTGACCTATGATAAGTTTCTAATATCTATGCAATTGTTTCGCATGTTGAAGAAAGTAATACTGAAATGTCCTGCGTTTTTACTCATTTCATTTCAAGTTCACAGCCGAAAAATGAGCTCTCCTATGGGTGAGGTCGTCTGCATATTGTGTAAAAAATGCATTTATAGAGTATTTTGTTAATAGATATCCCTTTGGTGTAGCAGGCATGTGGAAGTTCTCTAAAATATTACTAGCTGTACAGGTAATACTGCAAAGTATAAATTACACACTTTATAAAAAAACGTTGGTCTTTCAAAAAAAAACAAACAAACAAACAAACAAAAAAAAAAACAACAGCAACAAAAAAAAATTTAATAATGAAAATAAATGAAAGGATATAAAAAATGCAGATTATAGAAAGTCTGTAGAAATACATGTCTGAAACATTTCATAATATAGGAGTCACCCTTCTTTTAATAAGATTTTTTAAATGTCTGTCACGTTTTCTTTCTAGGGGGACTAGTATGTGACAGCTTTCAATTCAAATGGCTCAAAGGAGATTTTTTTCAATGGTAAATATAAGATAGTTTCAAACGGACAAAATAAGATAATTATATGAAATGATTAATGTGGCCGAATTTCTTGATAGCTACAGGAACGTAAAAACTCTGAATACTTATATACTGTTATTATCAGTTTTATACCGTCAGTTTCCGACTCACAAGAACGGATTTTGAAATAAATTACGCAATATATATGATCGGAAGCACGCCCCTACTTTAAATGGAAGCTAATAAGCATGTCGATCACATGACATCTCTCGGGTGGTTTTATAAACCCCCACCTTCGGCTTTCAAGTTAAATGAATCTTAAACAATGGTTTGGACGAAAATTTCAAATTTTTCCAAATGGGACTGATTTCTAGCTATTAAAGGACTTTTTTAATGATCACATGGGACGGGATATTTTGAAGACTTCATTAATAAGGTGGTCACGGAGTTGCCTAATGAGAAAGTCTGCAAAATTGATGCTAGCTCTCGCGTAACAAATCAACTTCGACACAAACCATGTGAACATTAGAAGTTGGAATATTACTGTCCATGGTAAGGGAATTGATAATTGTGAAATTTGTAGTAAATTTTAGTACTGAGATGACCATGTTCGTCAAATTCGAGATGCAATTAAAAAAAGAAAAAATAACAGGAATCAGGTATGATGTCCTAAAATCACAATGACATGTCACCAATTAGTAGACAATTGCACAGGGAAAAACGCCAATGAAAGGCAGACGATAAACGGAAACGATGGAACTCGGGACAGTCGGACTTGGTACCGGCACTAGCAAAAGCTAGCGGTAGGGTTTAACCGTTAATGGGTACCTATATCTCCGATTTCTCTATTCCGTTCCTCTATAGTCTAAAAACCATATAAATAATACCCCACACAGATAGACTGCTAACTCCATGACTACTGTATAAGACAAAACGTAATTAAGAAATGCTCTTCGCTATAATAACAAGCGAAAAAGTTACTCCCCTCCCCGAACCCGAAGGTCCCGGCAAAAAATTCATGTAACCAAGCAGACATTCGGCATCATCAGCTACAACCCAATATACCTGTTAAACCCCAAGGCCACTGGACCCCAAAGCCAACGCAACGGATTCATGCAGAATATCCTGTAAATATCCCCAACAACGTAAATAACGGAAGCCACGTCCTAGTCTTTCTGGATTTTCAAACAGTCTGTGACACTCCCAAACAACACATCTGCAACAAAAAACGAGGACGAGCAACGCCCTAGCAATCCAAAAAAGAATATCTAAATGAATGTCTCTGATGTTACCGGAAAACTGAAGAGAATTGTTTTAATGTAATTTAGCTATACTTCTACTTCCGAAATATGTACTGCATTTCCAGAAAACCTGGAATCTCTTTTGGTCACCAGTTAAAGAATTTATAGGTGACCTACATAATCGAAAAAAACAAAAAAAAAAGACAATAAATCAGAACATTCGTGGAACTAATCTTAGACAAAAAATAAAATACTAAGCTTACAATATTTAAATTTCAAAAGAATTTATTTAACAAAAACTAAGATTTTTTTCATAACTTTGTGCTTATCTAATTTGGATTTTCGTTTAGGTTCTATTGGTTATGATTTCTCTATCAGTCCTTATACATGTACATATTTTGGTTTGTTGGTTTGCAAATGTTTTTGTTTTACCAGAACTTAAAAGTTGTCGAAATGGCTACTTGCCGATGCAAAATTTACAGTAACTACGGTATTTTGTTGTTTAATAAAATAACAAGGGAAAGATATTTTTAGAATTGAATGTGCCTGAAAAAGTAAAAAAAAAACTAAATACACATTTATACTTATTGTAAGTGAAAATAGTTGTATTCAGTTGAAATAATGTTTAAATAAATTTACATTTTTTTTTTCCGTTTTCTTTTTTTAATTGATTTTTTACAATCAGTCTCAAGATGAAGAACAGTAATAGCGTTGTTCTATTGCGTATTTTTCCCTCGTATTTGTGGATATTTTGTCTCATTTGCTTTTACTCCATATCCCTTCATTGCTCATGCTTTCCCTGCATGTTCAGATGTTTTTTTTTTGTGTACAACTCAAGGTAAAATAATCTTCTTTGCATTATGTTCAGTAATAATTTAACTCGCATGCACACCCCGAAAACGGAATAGGCTTCAACTTTAGTTAAGAATACGGAGAACCTAATCGTTGCAGAAAAACGTTTCGAGAACCGACGCTTCATAGAGTATAAAGGCTCTTCTTTATTTCTTCCATCTGTTTAGACAAAACAGCAGACTCAAGGGGGTCGCATATAAGGTAGGCTAAAATTCCTCTTCTGTCCAATTCCCCGTTTTCCTGTGGCAATCAAATACGTCCTTTTCACCTGAATTTCTTTTTTTTCTGATTTTTTTATCAGGCCAAGTTTTTTTTTACACTTTACTCGATGATAGCCCTGTGGTTGTTTATATGTTGGGATTGTCTTCTAGTGGTCTTTATGTCTGGCAACGGATGACACTAATTGTAATAAGACTTTGCCAGTTGACTTTATGTAAGTTGACAATATCACATCCATGACATGAAATAACATGGATGTACCTTTGCTCGACGTCTAGAAATGAATTCCGTTCAAACCGGTCTTTTACTTGCTATGAGGTTTGAACAAAACTAATTGTTGAAGGCTTCATGGTGACTTAAAGATGAGGAACAACAATATGAGCGTTGTTCCATTGCTTGGTTTTGCAGTGTTTTTGTGTAGAATTTGTGTCATCTGCATTTACTCTATATCCTTTCGTTGTTTATTGATTATTAACTTGTTTTCCTAATAGAGGTAACTAGACGTAAAACACAATCAATATTTGGCTATTTGTTCTCTTTCAATTTTTAAACATCTTTGAGGTTATGGTCCTCCAAATATTTAGATTTTATCTGCACTGATGAGACATAAGTTGTCGAAGTGGTCATATGCAGAAGCTACATTTTTACAGCTTACTTCTGTATTTTGTTATCAATCAATCAATAACCGAACTTACTGTAAATTTAGTTTCTTCATATGGCCATTTCGACAACTTATGTCCCTTTAGTACAGATAAAATCTAAACAATTGAAAGACCATAAACTAAAAGATGTTCAAAAACTGGAAGAGGACATATAACCGATATGATCTAAATAAAAAGCCAGTGCATCGAAACAATATCATCTGAATCGTTTAAGATTCTTTGTAAGAAAGAAACTCCCAACGTGCTGTGGAAGTAGGGTGAAACATTTTTTTTTTTTTTTTTTTTTTTTTTTTTTTTTTTTTTTTTTTTTTTTTTGTTTTTTTGTTTTTTTTTTTTGTTCCAACACTCATTTTTGTTTCTTTACAAGTCTTATAATTTTCGTCTTTGTATTCTGAAAAAGGGGATTTTTTGGAATGTTTATATCACTTTAATTTTTCTAAGTACCCCTGGTACATTAAAAAAGATTGACATGATCATATTAAAATTTCTTTGTATTTTTCTGTGAATTTCTTTATTTTGATCTTTCATCAAATGAAATGTAACAATTATGTAAAATAGCATATTGGCGTAAAGTAAAATGTCATATGAACAATATTTTATTTTACTGCAACTGAACCATTTTAAATTGTCTAAATTAACAGCTGGACGAAATAGTAATCTATACATGATATAATGCAATGTAAGTGAACCTTTTACACGGGAATGAAAAAAATGTGTACATGACATAAAATCTTTAGCAAGATATTCAACTTTAAGATTACGTTACCGTCATAGGTTTGCTGCAATATAAGCACATATGCATTTCCAAACAAAATTATGTTGACTTCAGTTATTTATAGTGACTTTAAGATGGACAGCAAAGTGCATAAAACAGGAAGATGATAAAAATATATTTTTTTAGAAATTCAGTCGTCTTGTTTTCCATCGATTTCGGATCTAAATTTCTTATTTAAGTAAAAAAAAATCCTTTCTTTAAGCAAACATGTTCCTCTTCTTTAATAATATTTTGTTGACATTGTTTACAAAAATGTTGTTCTTTGTTTATTGTATTTACTTTATTCAATTTATAAAATATATGATCAATTATACTGTTCTTCAAAATTCGAATACTAGTATATATTAATCAGTACTTCAGTGCTTACCCGAGAGCTTGCAATATCTAAATTTTAAAAAATTTTGTTGAAAACAAAGGAGTATCTCCCACATTCAAAGCTCTATCCTTAGCTGATTGTGGCTTTCCATTTAGATCATATTTGGTTCTTTGACCTGTAATCAGGTTTTAAACATCTTTGAGTTTATGGTCTTCCAAATGTTTAGATTTTATCTGCACTGAAGAGACATAAGTTGCCGAAATGGCCAAATGCAGAAACTAAATTTACAGTAACTTCGGTATTGTTTATTGCTTTTTTAAAGTTTTGATTGCCAAGGAATTTCAACAACGAGCAATATGCATTTACACATAAATTATCTTTGGTCGCAGTGTCTTCGATACTAAAACATCTACAGCTGAGAATTTCAACTGAGTCAGTTTTGACTTGCATTTTCAAAATACCAGATACGTAGAACCGATCTTGGATTTCCCATGTATTATGTTGATTAATACAGCTTCAGCTGAAGATTACTTGCTAACTTGGTTTATGAAAGATCTGAGATAAGTTGCGATAGTTCGTCTACAAAACTTTCGAGAGCTGAATGAATTAGAGCTCTGGTACAGAGTTTTCCATAGATATCTGGCATAAGGACAGGCATGTACCTATGTCTATAAAACCGAGTTTGTTGTGTTAAAGGCTAGCAACTGTCGATTATAATATTCTTGTCTGTAGAAAATGCACACATAAAAAAAGGTTGTATAAATAATATGCTGATATAGGAAGCTTAAACTAAATAAAATAAAATCGCTTCAAAATTTTCCCTGTAATACTTCCTTGAATTCAAACAGCTATTTAATAAAATCTCCACAATGGGTAAGATCAAGGCTGACAAGTAAGACTAACTAGAAACAATATTACAAATATGTTTTATCAAAAACAATATTCACATTTATCTTGTTCTTACGAAGTCACCTAAAGTACAGTACCGGAACATTATTCCTTTAGAAGATATGTTAATCCATGCTAACCGATTCTGCGACTAAACAGTACTTCAGTACTTTGATTTTTTTTTATTGTAAATCCACTTACTACTTAAGCCTCTTGTGCCATGGGGGCACATAGGCCAGTAATAACACTTCTCCAACGGTGTCGGTTCTGGGCCATTCTAACCAGGTCGTTCCATCAGTACCCCTCAGCATCCATTTCGGCTTGTAAGTTTCTCCGCTAGGTGTTTCTTGGTCTTCCAACTTTCCTTTTTCCTTGGGGGTTCCATTGAAGTGCTTACCTTGTGATTGAGTTGGGTGGCTTTCCTCTTCTACTGGAAGGATCATGATGTCGGGTGGTGAATGCCGAAAGGAAACCACAAGACGGAAGCCTTTTAGTCCTAAATCTGTCACCAAGATAGCATCTTGGAATGTACGATCAATGAACATCACCGGCAAAGCAAGAACTATAGCCAGAGAAATGCAAGGACACGGAATATTATTGTGAATAGATCACTTCTGTATTTCCAAAATATGGTCAATTAATCAAATGATTAGGGATCTCTACTTTGACCTATCAAGATTTTAAAAAAATATTAATCTAAAACAAATTAACTCTATGAGATATATTACATAAAAGTATTTTTAATATGAAAAGCATTCTTTGATATACATTTTTTGAAAACCTGGTAATTAAACATGTCATGGCATCGTTTGACAGTATTTCATTTTATTTTAATGGTTATTTTAAGCCATTCCCTTGTAGCATTTCAGCAAACAAAATGGTATTTACTTGTTCAATAATGAAAAAAGCAAGAATGGGACACTGAGGTCAAAAGCCAAGGGTCACTAACCCATAGTATGCGACACGTCACCTTGAAGTCATTTTCACAGGCCAATTACAAGAGCCTATCTCAAAAGAGAAGAAAATTATAGCCCGGGTATGATTTGTTTCGGACGGAAGGACGTACTTTTTCGCGTCTTCCATTTTTCCTTGCAGGGCCCTATATAGAAGACCTTGCTGATTTTTCCGATGCTTACATGTTTAAAAAGATGGTTTTCAAAACTGTTGGCATTTTAAATCATATATTCTACATCTGCAGCTCACATTACAAACACATTATCATTGATATCATATATGGCTGTGTGCAACATATTCCATTTTCATTATACATTTTCGTTTAATTTTGTCCAATATTAACGTCCTTAAGAGTTTCATTCAAATTACAAATCAAAAGACTAGATAAGAATTAATAAAGCAGAAGATATTATAATATTAAATTACAGATGATGGATAAAAACATCAATGAGTTATATAAGGAAAGTTGTTGTACTTTGTGCGTTTTTATTCTCTGAAAAAGCATCAAAATCTTATTTCCTATCCGCTATATTTTTGTCTTTAAGAAGAGCATTTAAACCAATTCATGAAGTGTTGATTTATTTATTTTAGATCAAATTTGTTATTCAAAGTAATACTGTTGAAAAGACCCTATCTCTCAATTCTATTTGTCCCGTTTTTAATTGTCAACCATTGCGACAGTCAAATGTCGAGCATGTAATTTTTAATAGAGCAAAAACGCGGACACAAAAGAGGCTAAGTCAGGGATTTGTTCATGTCTTTCACCCCTTCAGAGGTTATATGGCTGTCACAATGAAATAATTGACAGATATGACGTGTCTGTGTCCCAAACTAATACGAACATTTCCACTAGGTTTCATGTCTTCACGGATTTGACATAAAAGCGGTTTTGTTTCAACACTGGATTGACTCACTGATGGTATGATGGGCGCCGCCAAAGGAGCAGGACATGTGTACCATTCCGGAGCACCTGATGTCACTCTCAGTTTTTTTAGGGAGTTTACACTTCTTATGTCGTCTTTCTATTTCCGTGCATTGTGGCTGCCTCACGTCCTTATTTTGTCTTTGTTTCCGTTTTTGTCATAGCTTTGGACTTTGATTTTTCTGACCATCACTTCCCTGTGTTCTTCGGTATTCTACTACCGTTGTTTCAACGAAATGAAAACTGTATAACGAAAATACATCACATAAAAAAAAATCTTGTTTATAAAGTCCTTCATTACGAAGTTACAAACCGCCTTTTTATTCCACACACAAAAAAGAGTTTATCATCCTTCTCCATGGTTGTATCAGCCAGCAGAGCTTTTTCTACAAAAGCCATATCCGGCTCAAGTCAAAGTTTGACCTGGATTTATCAAGCACAAAGGCAATAGCTTTTTTTCAAGTTTTCACACGAAATAAAACAGATAAAAACAAACATCTATTGCATTTGCTCTTCCCGATTATGTATTAAAAACAGAATCATAATTACACAAAGAGATAAACTAGACGTCAGAAAATTGTAGAAACTGGGTCGTTGATATATTCTGCAGATTTGACATTTTCACATTATGACGTCATAAAAACTCCATCGTTACAACAAAAGGTTGTTGGAACATTCAAAATCGACATTATTTCGAGTATTTCGATCAAAAAATATTCATGCAGTTACTAAACCTTCGCCAAAAAAAAAAAAAAATGATGAAAAAAACCCAAAAATATTGTTGAAGCTGACAATTGCTGAAAAGGCGAGAATGACATGTATATCGAATTTCCCGCGCAACTTTGGGAGAATTTGAAACCTCAATTCTATAATTGCAAATTTAAGATGCAAATAATGGATGATAAACAATTTATCGGGCTTTTGACAGCTGATGTATTGTAAAATATTATCCCGCTTGCCAGAATATGAAGCTTGGGGCTTCATATTTTTGCTCACGGATTGATATTTTACAATACATAGCTGTCAAGTGCCCGATAACATATACATATCCGGTTGCCCCGGATAAATCAGAGGTTGACTTGGATATATCAAGCGATTCTCCCAATGTTTTAAAGGCAAACACTTTTCAAATTTTCACATGAAATCAAACGGATAAAGATAAACATCTATCACATTTTCTCTTTCCGATTAAGCATTCAAAACAGAGTCATAATTAAATAAACAGATAAAATAGACGTCAGAAAAGTTGTAGAAACCTGGTCGTTGATAAATTCTGGAGAGCTCTGACGTTTTCATATTATGACGTCATAAAAGCTCCAAGAAACGATAGAATATCATAACAACAAAAAGTTGCTGCAACATTCCAAATCGACATTTTTTCCAGTAGTTCGGTCAAAATATTCATCCAGTTACAAAACCTTTGCCGACAAAATATTAAAAAACTACAAAACATGTTTTGATGCTGAAAAGGCAAGAAAGAAATGTATGTCGAATTTCCCGTGCAACTTTGGGAGAATTTGAAACCTCACTCCAATAAATACAAATCTAAAATAGAAAATAAAATATGATAAACAAGTTATCGGTCTTTTGACAGCTTATGTATTGTAAAGTATCACCCCGTTCACCAGAATATGAAGCTTGGGGCTTGTTCGCTACGCTCACTTGCCCCTATGCTTTATATTTTAACTTGCGGGCTGATTTTTGTCTCGACCGCGACGATAGTCGCTGAAAGCGAGACATAGGCGTGCAAATTACGACGGCGACGGTGGCGTAAACTCAAGTTATTGTATTGAAGCCTTTGTTGTAGGAACTTTATATTTGGTCAATTCGTAGCTTACGTCGACCCTATCTGTCGGACCCAAAATCCTGTGACCTTCACCTTTAATTCGCGGTTCAGTGATCAGGTGAATTTTTTTGCTTAAGTCCATTTCTCAATAACTACAAGCTAGAAGTCAATGATATTTGGTATATAGCTTTGTCTTTGTTAGTGCATGTCGGTCTGTCATATGGCTTTTGACCTTGACCTTACAGTAACGTACCAGTGCCCAGGTTAAGATGTTTTGCTTAAGACTATTTCTCAATATAACTACAAGCTATAGGTCAATGATATTTTGTATATAGCTTGGTCTTTGTTAGTACATGTCAGTCTGCCATATGGCTTTTGACCTTGACCTCGATTTCACGGTCCAGTGAGTAGGTTTTTTTACGCTTAATAACTACAAGTGATATGTCAATGATATTTTGTATATAGATTGATCTTGGTAAGTACATGTCAGGTGCCATATGGCTTTTGACCTTGACCTCAATTTCACGGCCCAGTGACCAGGTTAAGTTTTTTTGCTTAAGTCTGTTTCTGAATGATTACAAGTGATATGTCAATGATATTTGGTATATAGATTGGTCTTGATTACTACATTAACAATGAAGGGATATGGAGTAAATGCAAATGAGACAAAATATCTACATATACATGGTAAAACACAGCAATGGAACAACGCTTTTATTGTTGTTCTTCATCTTGAAGTCACCATGAGGCCTTCAACAATGTCAGTCTGTCATGGCTTTTGACCTAGACCCCAATTTCACGGTCCAGTGACCAGGTTAAGTGGTTGTTTTTTTTTTGCTTCAGACTGTTTCTCAATAACTACAAGCCATAGGTCAATGATATTTGGTCTTGGTTAATACATGTCAGTCTGCCTTGTGGCTTTTGACCTTGGCCTCAATTTCATGGTCTAGTGAACATAGTTCAGTTTTTCTGATTAGAATAGTTTCTCAATTACTATAAGTGGAAATGTAATAATATCTGGCTTTTAGTTTGCTCTTGAGTAGTACATGACTGTTTAAGAGACCAAGCAGGGACGGGCGAGACATCTATTAGGGTCCACTCTTGTTTACGATACATCAATGTCATGAGTCCGATAACATTCACATATTAACCTTGAAAAAGACTTCACTCATGTATTCATATCAATGTCTTCGCGAACATTTCAAACGCAAAATACCTGGTGGGACATGATCAAAGAGAATTTTCTACATGAAGTATTTTCTTTGGATGGGGATCAGCTTCGTAGGTACTTCTTTGTCGACCTTACAAATAGAAAATATTGAATTTGAAAAGTGTACAGTATATTTTAATAGGGTTAATAATAAAATTACCGAACGGAGTTGTCAACAGCCAAAATCCATGAGACAAAAAGACAAATGAGGTGGAAACCACAGGATAAAATGTCCACCGACTTTGTACAGGCATTTGAAAGAAATGGTGGGTTGAGCCGGTTTCATGGCACGCCAAACCTTCCCTTTAATTGTGGTAGTGTCCGGGAGCAATTCAACAGTAATTGCTTTTGAAAGTCGTAGACAGTTAAAAGAAATGATCATCCAAGTACCAAGTTAAAAAAGAATCTTGAATCAGAGTGTGGATCGAACTCCCCTGAATTTGCATGTTAGTGGGTAATTTTTTGCCGGGTTGCATGGAGTGCAAATCCGGGTTATAGTATGGTGAATGTCGGGCGGGTGGTCGGGCGGGCCGGCGGGCGGGCGGCGGCGGCGGGCGGGGAAAATAGGGTACCTATTTTGTGAATTCAACTCCTCCTACAGTTTTCAACCCAGATCATTAAAACTTTACAGAATGTTTTTTATATATATTGAAGATGTGCACCTGGCTTTTTGGAATCATTTTGGATATTTTTTCTCGCTTTTCCAGACTTAGGAACTTAGTCATTTTTATCGATATCTTTAACAGCGGGTACCTATTTTGTGAAATTAACTCCTCCTACAGTTTTCAACCAAGATCTTTTAAACTTTACAGAATGTTTCTATATATATTGAATATGTGCACCTGACTTTTTGGAATAATTTCGGAATTTTTTTCTCACTTTTCCGGCTTAGGAACTAAGTCATTTTTATTGACATTTTTAACAGAGGGTACCTAATTTGTGAAATCAATCAACTCCTCCTACAGTTTTCAACCTATATCTGTATAACTTTACAGAATGTTTCTATACATATTGAAGATGTGCACCTGACCTTTTAGAATCATGTCGGAATTTTTTTTTATACATTTCCGGACTTAGGAACTTAGTCATTTTTTATCGACATTTTTAAACCCTGATCATTGAAACTTCACAGAATGTATATATATATATATATATAATTTTTTCGTATTTTTCTGGTCTTTGGAAATTAGTTATTATCTATATTTTCAAAAGAGGGTACCAGAATTGTGAAATCTAGTCCTCCTACATTTTCCTACCTAGATCCTTGAAATTCAAAAGCATATTTTATGTGGCTCACATAAACCCATTTACTTTAAAAGTCCATTTAATAATGAACCTATAAAACAGAAACCCAAAAACGCAACCCGGCCATTTGAGTCTTTGACCCATTTTTGAATTGCTGCATTACCTAAGTTCGGTTACATATCATCCATGACTGAAAAAGGGAAATAAAAGCTTGAATTTCTGAAATCAAAATAGGTCAGCAGTAAATTAAATTTCCAGTGATTTTTTTCTCACAATACCACTTTTCGGAATACATACTAAAGAGCTAAAAATCAAACTATTGAAATAAGCTTATACCCAGTTATTTCATACCAGAAAAAATACGTTATACGACGATTCATGGAACACCTGCACAATCAGATGATGTTTTCCTGTTATCAGTTGTCCATTTATTGTACACAAAGTGAAAATATTGCAGTCAAAATATGATATTTTTAATATGTCCGACTTTGCTGATACTATTTCAAAAACTGTAAAAGTTATATCCATTTAGAAAACTTGACGGGAGTTGGAAGAAACATCGGCACTCATAATTGCATTAAATTTTCAAACTAAGACTAAAACAAAGGTAAAGTAACATCAACTTTAATTGGATAAATCTCTAGATGAGCAGTCATATAAATAGTGATAAATAAATAAATTACAGAAATGTTAAATACCTGTATCCAGACATCATTAGCCATTTGTTAACAATTTTATATAAAAATATATAAACTCAATGCAGATACATGTTTGACATTGTAACAACACCGAATACGGGAATGATCTGTGATAGTGTTCTGTGAATGCAAGGAACTGAAAAAGAAGAAAAGACAATAATACCTTTTCACCTATTCCCTGTGAACAAGCTAAATACGTAATTAAATTGTGGCTTTAGGTATGCAATAACTGACTAAGCATTTGATAATAATTGTGATCAAGTTTATACATTGTTCGATTGTTTTGCTTGATTTTTGAACAATAAATTGAATATTTTTTAAAGATTACTGTTTGTGTTTGATTGGTAATAGGAAAGAGATTACAGTAGTTGCCACAATGCGTAATTGGAACACACAGAAAGGCTAGTCTATTCCTAAAAATAAGTCAGACAATGCAAAATCTTGGGGGAACACTTTTGTTTGGTCATATATGCATAAAGACCTTAGAGAGATAATTTTTTTTTCATTTGACTAATCGTTGCGATGCGTTTTTAAAACGAATAGACACATTTCAGATTGATTGATTGATTGGTGATTACGCCAACTTCAGCAATATTTCAGCTATATTGTGGCGAGATATATATAAATATAATCACATTTCAGAGGTTTTGGTTTGGTATATAGAACTGATCCATAACCTACGTGAATCCAATGCCATACTTTCAACTTATCTCGAGTGTCGCAATTCATAAATATAAGACAGATAACAGAAAACACCTACAATGGCCGTAAACCACAATCACATGCCACAATCCGCCAGGGAACCGCACGAGAAAAACAATAAAATGACAAAAGACAAACATGGACATGCATATTTATCCAGTTTTTATCACTTTTTTTCATTTTTTTAAAACTTTTTAGTCCTTCCCGTTTCTATTGGCACCTAATGTATGATCTAAGTCCTATGCTTTCTTTGTTTATACTTTTACAAAATACTGCTTCGGTTTTGTAGCTTCAGTTTTATTTGGGAGTGTGCTGGTTATTGAAATATTTTCCATTTTACTTTATTTATCTATAAAACAGTGGATGTTTTGTCAGTAGTTAATACATTCACATTGATATTAACATTAAAAAAAAACAAAAACATTCCCTTGGTACTCCATTTTGTACATGTAAAGATTAATTGTAACAAAACGCAAATGCAAATGGCTATATTGGGATATATTTCTGAATGGCGTTTAATTCTTTTAAATTGACAATTGATAATTAAATTTGTTATATACATGTATCCAAAACATGTTTAATCGTAACTGCGTATGAATATCTAGTTTGACATTGTCGAAACTGCTAAAGTACTAGCCGGTGTGAGATCATATTACGTATGTTGCCCGAATAAGATGGTGGATGCGATTTTGAGATCAGATTTTCTCAGTTCTGCCACTGAATATCAACCAAGAAAAAAATTGTTTTTGACATTAAAAAAAAAAACCCAAAAACACATGATTAAGTCTAGTTCCTTTGTTTTTAAAGCGAATAAAATGATATTGTGCAATACATATACACTGGATCTCCAGTGAAACATCTTTGAAAGTAACCGAGATCTTACAAAATAATTATATATTAGAATACTTACTACATAGATAAACGGTGATCTTAGTGGACATGATGGAAGTAAAATAATTGTCAACTGGTCCCAGTATGAAGTACAACATTTCTAAGTTACATGGGTTATAAAAGTTACCATGCGTTACTTTCGGACAATGTGCTCTCTTTGCTAATTTGTCGTAACGTCCGGCATTGTTTGCCACACGAAGATGTATGTCGATGTATTTCATGCTTTACTGAATGGAATCCATTGCCAACGCGGATGTTTTTTAAAGTACTTTGGCGTCTCATGATTACACTATCACGTGTACTAGAACTATATTGTCTTTTCGGAATTGCTCGTCTAAGGCAGCCACAGCATGGAAACCAAAGAAATAGTAAGGTTGCCAAATCCGCCTGCAAAAGCAAATTTATCAAATCAAATTTTATATAAATCTGAAGCAAAATCGACAGAAGACAGCGAAGAAAATGAGAGTAACTCCTATGTGGTATTAATCACACAATTTGTACAATCTTGTAGCAAATCAAAACTGTCTGCAACCATGTTATTTTCAGGTACTAAATGTGATACATCTCGGGAGTTATTTGAACTAATTAACCCTGTGTAATTAAAGTAAAATAACTGCGTCGACAATATTCAAGGTAAGTGTGTATCTTAAAAACGTATGAAAAATACCTTTCATAAAATACAAGATGTATTACTTTGGGAAACACGTCTCACAAGGCGTTTCTATAATAAGTATCTTATATTGAGACCTTCAATAGCATATGAATTTTTAAATCAAGTATTTTTCTAATTGCATTTTCACCTTACATTCTGATTCAATATGTATTATCAATGAAGAGAGTGTGCGAAAAACACTGAACATAATGTATTTTTAGGCAATAGTTATATTTGAGCCATCATTGAATATCCAGTAACGTAAGCTTTAACATGGGCAACAAAATCCCATTTTACATCGACTTTTACCATTTATCATCTGTTGAGTAAACTTTCGTCTCAGTTATTTAACATGATACTTTCATCAAAATATAAAATATTTGCAAAATGATTGACGAAACCGGTTGAGAATTTTCATCGAACTGACTCAGTGTGACAGGTGACAGGTGCAGTATACGGAGCAAGAAATGTTTACCTTTCGGTATCATTTGATGTCACTATCCTTTTTTATGAGCTTTCAAATTTGGAGTGCATTAGTTTTTAATGTTAAATGTATGCTTGTAATTTAAGAATTTCTGGTAGTGTCTCGTGCATTTGTTCTTCCATATTTCTTCACTTTCATTCATGTTATTATTTTTTTTCTATTAGTGTGCTTCTGCTGGTGTAGCGTGAGCAATAGGATATTGCTATTTAATTTTACTCTCCAGTTTTATGTTTTTAAGGGAAAGCAAAAAAATCACTCCTTTAGATACTGAGGTTCTGATTAGCTACCCAAAATGTTGACAGTTATCACGGAATTGAAAATGGAGATTGACCGATCTCAAACATTTTTGTAAAAAAGGAAAGAATTTTTGGTTTGATATTTTTTGGTTTAAAAAAAATGATAAATTTAGTTCATTTTGGAAAACTTACATTATTCTAAAAAAAAACGGTCACTATTCTAAAACAGCGCTATTTATTCGCTCATATAATATTAATATGTTGATTATAACATCATTTTCAAAATAAGTTGTCCAAATACCCATATGCAGAAAATAAATTCATAGTAACTTCGGTATTTAGTTATTTCATTTCAACAATTGTAAAATAACAATACACAAACAGTCTTTTCGACTGTGTTATGCATTTACTTGTAGAACGAAGGAAAAAAAGTTATGGAAATAATTCCATATTTTTGGGCTATCTCTAATTTAAACGGAAATATTTTGTCAGGTTTCAAAGGAGTTAGTGGTGAATGAAAGGATATGGAGTAAATGTACACGAGACAAAGTCTCTACAAATACATGGTAAAAACAAGCAAAGGAACAACGCGCTTATTGTTGTTCTTCATCTTGAAGTAACCATGAGGCCTTCAACAATGAGCTTTGCTCATATCTCATAGTAAGTTCAAGACGGCCCCTAGCACCGGTTTGAGCGATATTGTTTGCTAATTGTCGAACAACGCCACATCAATGTCTTCCCTGGTCATGGATGCGGGGTTGTCAACAAAGCTAGTGGACGATTACAACATATAGACAAACACGGGGCACTCATCAAGTCGATTGTAAGAAAATTTGGCATTATAAAATAGTGAGATGTGGGCAGATTTAACATGTGGTCAGAATTTCATTTCGAAATTACAAAAGTAAATGCCAAAATTTGAAAGTATATGATAGTATATCCCTTTTTCACATAACGTTTGCTATTTATTACAGTCATGCCAAACAAAGCCATAATGTAACGTGTATTCACTCTGTTTGTGTACCGAACAATTTGACAAGCGCAACATAGTACATGTACCCGGCATCTGAAAATCAAGGAAAGTGGAAAAAACATGAAAGACTCTTAACTTAATCAAAGCAAACTAATATTACAAAGAATAAAACTACTGTAATAGGTGGTTCTTAACATTCTTATGAATTGTTCAGAATCTTTAGAATGGTAAATTGATAATAATCGGTTTTTTATTTATATGCAAAATTCAAAATCATTCACAAAAAAGAGAAATACTTGACTGTAGACATTCTCGGTAATGTACATCTACATGTACATCAGTACGAAGTCCGGGTTTCCCGAGTTCCTTTAGTTAAGGTCTTTCCCGACTCCAGTCGGAAAGACCTTATAGTAATTCTTC
>MJUU01034406.1:0-25558 GCA_002080025.1 Modiolus philippinarum
TCATTAAATAGTATAATTTAAAAATATAATGGTCTTTGAATTCCTGATGTTGTTAATTAAAATTTCTATTTATAGAACTTACAGTGACATATTTATTTTTGATATGTTAATAATGTTTAATGTTGATACAAGTATACATTGCTTTAGGGCTATCTGATAGCACAAAATAAAAGGTTTTGAACTTCACATTTACTTCAAAAACAAATTAATTTATCTTGTTTGATATTTAATTTCTGGATACTTTGATTTATTGTTTGAATAAAAGTTGTACTTTACCATCTCATTTATTTAAAGCCTTAAACAATGGTTTAGTATTATACCACATGTGAATCACGTAGCAGATAACCTTGTCAAGCCATGCTTTGTGTCTGTCTATATTGTAATCACTGGCATACATCGTCTCCTGCTACACATTGGTCCTGCGAGGCAGATGTGGTATAAATAATACACAATTTGTGCTCTATTTATTAAAATAAAAAATAAACAAAAACAAAAAAGTTACAAAGGTATTACAAATACTATCAAATAGTAGTAGATATAAATTCTATCAATTTCTTGAGCTTCTGTTGTTTGGATGAATTTCAATCATTTTTAGATTTGAGGAAAAGACAATTTTTGTTGATGGTGTATCCTGTGATCTTGAGGATTATTTGATTCAGTTTGATGTTATTGCTGAATGGAATAACTGGTCAGATTTAGACAAAGATAACCAACTTGTCATTAATTTACGTGGTGAAGCTCATTCAGTTCTTAAATATTTGTAGAAGGAGCATTAAACATATTTCTCTTGCTTAAAAGAGCTGCTATTTTTGTAATTCAAACAAAAAGAGAGATATGTTTGCTTTAAACTGGAAAATTTTAACTTTCAAATCTTATTATATAACTAAACTGCAGCTTACTGCGTGACGGAGGCACAGTTAAAAATCTATCTATAAATAAAAAAATAAGTTAAACGACAAATCATACAATATCATGCATCGTTTTCATTTTCCATAAAAATTGGCCACTTTGAGACGACAATAAAACTAATTTGCCTTATGAAACATTACAAAGGAATGAACACGTATTCATTGAACTTCTTTACAAATTGAAAGAAATAATAGACGGTACATTAATCAATAGATAAATTGCATTAAGAACACAATCACTCCTCCTCGACCGATGAAAAATCTTAGCCTAGGGCTATGCTTATAACTGTTAGTAATGGCAACTCTCTGTCATCACAAATTGAAGTGTAGCTTGAATAATAATGATAATAACATTTTTTTTTAATAATAATACAAATATATTTGGTTTGGAAGATCATTTTTAGCATACATTTTGCTTAAAATTCACTTCACAAATGAAATACTTTCATTTTTAAGTAAGAGAGGTTCCTTTCAAATTTTCCTTTCTTTCCTAATAATTGTTCATTTAATTCTCAATGGTGCATAATACAACCTTTACAAGTATATGGTTATACAAGTGTCACTGCTTGGGTGTGAAAAGGTATTGTTGGTGTAAATTTATTATTTATGTAGTTTAGTTAATTTTTGTAGGTAAGTATATAAACATACACGTTATATAGTAATCAGACGTAGTAGATGTTTAAGAGTTTGTCTCTTAAGTACTGATAATATGATATGTAACAAAAGAGTTTGTCTCTTGATACATTATAAGAGTTAGTCTCCAAGAATACATTTTGGAAAGCTGAAGTTAGTCTCAGTATTTCAACACCATGAAAGTGGATTTACTTGTATAATATCTGTATAGAAACTTGTAGCTTTGTGAATTAACTTATATACATTGTTAAAAGAAGTTGAGTGCTATATTCACTTGGCGACAACTGGTGGCAGCATAGTGGGATCTTGAAGACAATGTCACCCGCGAAATTGTGGAAGTTCGTTCTCCATTAAAAAGTAACATTAACACTGATCTTTGCTTTCAAAACATCAAGTTGCAATGCCAGATCAATTCTAGTTTGATTTATATTACGGAAATAATTCATTCATACCTATTGTAAGAACATTTATTTGATTGCTACTAATGGCCAGTAATTAATAGACATTTAACTGTATTTGACACTGAGAAGGGCATAGTATGAAAACTTTAGGAACTGGCATGCTGTAAGCTGACGTAGTCAACTGGCGTTGTGTAAAGTGTGCTACATCCGGTTTGTACCCAAGTGGCATGGTGTAAAGTGTGATCTATCCTTTTGGTAACCAAATTGGCATGGTGGAAAAAATGGGAATGGACCTTTTTCATAGAACATTGTATTAGTGATCGAAGAAAAGGAAGGAAATCTTAATAACTTATGCGTTAATGGTAACATTGACAGTTTCGGATTAACTTTTTGCGAAATAAGGATAAACATAGTGCAGGATTGCCCCCCTTCATAGGATGAACATTTGTTTTTTTTTAATCGGAAGAGGATCTGAGTGGTTTGTGACATTTATAGATAAACTTTATTTCTTTAGAAAATACAACTTTAGATGTTCATTTTAAAAACAGTATACTTTTATCAGAAGGACAGTAAATTTAATTTTATTGAGCTAGATACTTTTTCATTAATTTTATTTTGAACTTTAACTTTAATATTTGAAAATTTAATCTTATTAGTATAGTTTAAGCATTTGTTTTGAGTAGAGTGTATTGTAATTGTTGGGTATTGAGACTAGATAGTCAGTATTGTTTTTAGGAGGTGGGTCAAAATTATTTAATAGAAGTTAATCATGTCTTCCGAGGATGACCCTGAGGTACAAATCAATAATAAGGAGGGTAAGTCCGAGGGTGATAAGGAAGATCTGGAGGATACATTGGTGAATGAGGTCAATGTAATTCAAGCAGATGAGGTGCCATTACAGGAAATTAAAGGTATGGATACTGAGTCACTCAGAATATATCTTGAACATAAAGAAAGGTTGTATCAAGAAAGGCTAAGGGCTCAACTAGAAAAAGATTACAGAGAACGTAGGTATAAATTAGATATGGAACAGCAGAAGTACAATTACCAACTGAAATTGAAGAGGCTTAAGGTAAGTGAGGGTGAAGGTGTAAGTAGTACCATAGTTCACGATGAGATGGCATATAAAGGCCCAAAGGACCCTATACTGTTGTAAAACGTATAGGAGATGTTGACTATGAAATCAGAGTTGGTGGGTCAAAGGGCACCCAGACATATCATGTTAATATGTTGCGCAAATTTAAAGAACGTGAACAGAAAGTAATGTTTTGCAAACAAGAACCTATTGATTCTGATGAATTGCCCCAAGAGAGTTCACCTATAATGAATGGCAGAGAAACATGGCAAGATGTTAAAATCAGCGGAGAGCTATAAGACAAACAAATAGAGGAAGCAAGGAATTTGCTGTTTGAATTTAAGGACATCTTTACTGAGGAGCCGGGGCATACGAATCTTGTCTCACACAAAGTAGAGCTTAAAAATCCTAGTATTTCACCTATCCGTCAAAAGCCGTACAGAATTCCTGAATCAAAACTTTCTTTAGTTAAAGGGGAAATTGATAAAATGTTGGAAAAGGGAATTATCGAGGAGAGCAAAAGCAGTTGGGCATCCCCAATAGTGTTAGCGCCTAAAAAGGATGGAACAACGTTTTTGCGTAGATTTCAAGAAATTAAATTCTCATTGTAAATATGATGCATACCCTGTACCAAGGATGGACAACTTATTGGAGAAAATAGGAGGTGCAAAGTACCTAAGTAATATAGATTTAAGTAAAGGATATTGGCAATTAAATGTTGAACCTAGTTCCAGAGAACTAACTGCCTTTATAACACCGTTTGGACTTTATCAGTTTAAGATAATGCCGTTTGGTCTTAGTTCAGCTCCATCAACTTTCTCAAGACTTATGGCTATACTTTTGAGAAGGAAAGAACAGTACAGCGATGCTTATTTTGATGATACAACAGTGTTTAGGGACAGTTGGGAGAATCACGTAAAACATCTTCGAAATGTCTTTACTTGTATACGTAATGCAAACCTTACTGTGAGACCAAGTAAATGTTATATCGGAGGGTCAGAAATTGAAGTTGTTGGACACAAAGTTGGCAATGGAAAGATAAAGACAACAACTGACAAGGTACAAGCAGTGAATGAGTACCCTAGACCATCATCTAAAAAAGAATTAAGATCATTTTAGGACTGATAGGCTATTACAGGAAGTTTTTAAAGGATTTTGCTACTATTGCTTTGCCACTTACTGACTTAACTAAAAAGGGCAAAAGTGTTGCAGTTGACTGGAATGAAGAATGCGAGTAGGCATTTTTGAAATTAAAAGAAGCTCTGTCTAAGGAACCCATATTGGTAGTCCCAGATTTTAGTAAACCATTTACTGTGCAGGTAGATGCCAGCAATCGAGGAATTGGTGCTATATTATGTCAGGTTAATGATGCGGGTGAAGAGCACCCAATTCAATACCTTAGTCGCAAGCTGATAGACCGAGAAAATAGAAAACCAACAGTAGAAAAAAGAATGCTTGGCAATAGTATGGGCTATTCAGCAACTGCATTACTATCTTTATGACAGGGAGTTTGAAATTCAAACGGATCACATGCCATTAACATGGTTGGAAAGGGTAAAAGACAAAAATCAAAAACTTTCAAGGTGGAGCCTTATCTTGCAACAATACAAATACAGCATTGTACACAAAGCAGGTAAGAGTAATTGTAATGCAGATGCCTTATCAAGAGCATTCGATGGTGAGTTAAATAAGAAACAAATAAAATCAAACTGTTTCTGGACTAGGTAAGTTAGAAACGTACAATATTGGTCAGAAAGTGGTATTTTCTTCCAATTTAAGGGGGAAGGAATGTGAAAAGGTATTTTTGGTGTAAATTTATGTAGTTTAGTTAATTTTTGTAGGTAAGTATATAAACATACAATTAATTGGTCATGGCCTTAGAAACTGCACATACATGATCTAGATAATCTAAATCCAAGTTCAAGTAAACAAGGTAATTAACCTGCTGATATGTCTGCAGAAACACCTTAAAATGGACATAAAATCCTACACAAGTTATATAGTAATCAGACGTAGTAGATGTTTAAGAGTTTGTCTCCTAAGTACTGATAATATGATATGTAACAAAAGAGTTTGTCTCTTGATACATTATAAGAGTTAGTCTCCAAGAATACATTTTGGAAAGCTGAAGTTAGTCTCAGTATTTCAACAGCATGAAAGTGGATTTACTTGTATAATATCTGTATAGAAACTTGTAGCTTTGTGAATAAACTTATATACATTGTTAAAAGAAGTTGAGTGCTATATTCACTCGGCGACATTGGGCTACTTGTGAAGTGACATGTAAAGAATTTCTGTCTCATTAGTTCAATTGTTCGTACTTCATTACACAAATGATTAAATTTAATCAAGTCATCATACTTGATTTTGAAAATATCCTATAAAATGTCTTGGAGGTTTGATTATGTTCTAAATTTGTCAAACAATGATTTGCCACGTTTTATGTACTATAAAACCCTCGGCTACGCCTTTGGCTTTATAGTCCATAAAACATGGGAAATCATTGTTTAACCTATACTTAAAGTTTAAAATGATATTATATATCTATATATTATTTACATATGTGTATGCTTTGTACACCGTGTAGATTTTTTTTTATTTAGATTTTTATTCTATTCAAGGATCGTCCTATTTCAATCCTTACCTAACATTATGCTATTGTTCAATATCTTTTTTTATATTGATCATGAATCAATAAGTATGCATAAAAAACACGCATATTTAAAGAGCCTTTGCACGATTTGAAATTTAACAAAACAATAAAAATGTAAACCCAGTTGTCATTATCAAAGCAAATTGTAAATTTAAAATGCCTTTTCAATAATATCTTACATTTAGGACTGAAATCGTGCACTTCAGTAGGTAAAATTTGTAAACAATTTAATAAAATGTTTTCGTCCTTGATGAATATTTTATAAATACTTAATAAAGAGGAACGTTTAGGACGTCCTAACATATAACACGTCTGAGATAGCTTCGTGACACAACTTAAGAATGTCGTAAGATGATACTACATGTAAATCCATTCTAAACTTGGTCAAAAGATATGTTTTAGGACGATGCTTTAGGCTTTTTCGAGAACACAACCCCGGTGGTTAAGTTAATCGTTGTTTTACATATAAATAAAATGAAATGCAGATGCCATCTTTAAAACACATTTCATTTATGTTGACAAGGACAATAAACCGGTAAGGAAAATTTTAATATTTTTTTTACATCATTTATTTTTTATGAAAGAAAAGATCAGCAAGATTATTTTTTAATAGAAGTGTATGATAAATAGTTTATGACATGGCATTTCATATCATATCACATGTGAACTCTCGACCAATATTAGCCCAAGGATGTCTCAGAATGATTTTAGCTATGATATAGAAAATGCCATATAATGATCTCTGTGTATTATATTATCTTTTCTCTAATTTCTAGCAAATTTAAACACCTCCTGACTAATTATTTATCGAAATGATAATCAACATGCCATTGGGTATTATTTGATCTCAGTTGCCGATTGGTCAATCATGTAAATGTCTCGTGTCAGTTTCTAGAAATAGTGCAACCGGATGTTGATGCAATTTACACCTGCATCATTGTCTAGCAAAACGGTTTTTGCATTTTTATGACTAAAATAACACAATTTATTGATAATATGACATTTTTATGAAAACTATTATATTCAACACCCCTATCAATGAATCAAGTTTCAGCTATTCGCGGACCCTTTACCAAATATAAGCATTGACAATAAATGTAAGTGTTTATCACACACATGTAAAGGCTATCATATCCGATGACGAAACCACAATCGCATTTGCGTGATCGTATGTAATAAAATGCAAATCAAAGTGCTTACATTTAATGGTAGAAGATACATTACCATTAATTTTCTCTTCCATTTAAAAATAACTTGTATGTTGAATAACAAACACCAAACAAATTTGTTAATTTGTAAATTTTATTAAAATTTTTGGAACTATTTGTTGAAATGTAAAACGCAATCGAAAGAAAAAAGTAGAGAAGCAAAGGCCTTTTTTTCTCCTGACTATACACATTAGTGGAACATTTTATTGTTTCATTTGAGTAAATAGCAAGTGGTCTTCTTTGAGATTATGATGTCCAAAATGAAAAGAAATCCTTCCAGTCGAAATAAATCCCGTTGAAAACGACATTAACTAAATGACACACAATTTATAGACGAATAATTTTGTTTTACATTATTGCATTTTCTGTGAAATAAAAAAGAGAAAAACTGGTCAATTGCTGAAGTATATGACAAAAAGTTTATGACATGGTATTTTCAAATCATATCCAGTATCATCCCTCTACCCATATTTGCCCTCTGGCCTGCGGTCTCGGGATGATATGGAATATGATATGAAAAGTGCCATATAATAATCTCTATATTTATCATATACTTAGTTTAAATATGATTAAAATTTAACCCCTCGATGAAACCCGACGATTGCAACAAAAATTGACGAAGCGGGCCGATATGACATCGTTAACAACATCTTCCGGTACTTACCGCATGCCTTTCCGTAACTACTCGGAAGCTTTTTCAATCGCAAGTTCGTGTATTTCCGTTTAAACGATAAACATTGCACACGATATCGTCATATCAATAAAGTTGATAACAAAATACAAATACTGCATGTTGTGAGCATGAAGATATTTTTTAGCTGAAAAATTATTTAACGGTTGAAGTATTTGAAAAATATATCTTACATGTCATGCTCTCCGGCTGATATTACGACCTTGGGCTGATAAAGGGTGTGATAAGAAAAATGCCATGTAATAATCTATAATTATCATAAGTGAATTTTCGACTGGAGTTTGTCTTGATGAGATCTAGAACATTTATTATCGATATCATTTTCTTCTTTTTCTAGTCAGTGTATATAAAGATCTTATCATTTAGTTTGTTTCAGACATGATGCGCTCATTTTGTTTTTGTTTAAATGTTTTCTATTGAAATTTTGTGAACAAAAGTTGATTTACCATCGCAAAATGTCCACTCTACTTTCTTTCCCTCCACTTTACCTATAACGCCTACATGAAGGGTTGGAAATGATAATTCATTGTTCATCTTACACTCAAAGTTTCTATTTTGATGTTTCAAGACAATGTAATTTGTGTAATTTTCTTTTTTATTACCTTTTTGGTACGTAATTTTCTTTTAAATAATTGATTTACACATTTATAGACACAATTAAGTATGAGCTAATCGATGAGTTTTTTTTCAACTGTCGTTACAATAGTCCGGAGAGAAATGAAAATAACTTTATTATTGTTTCTACTAAAACAAATAAATTCACAAGTTATCTATTTATACAATTAAGTATTATTTGCCCCTTGCATATATACATATATTTTTAAGGTATTCCTGAATAAAAATTTGAAATAACAAACATTTTTTGGGGAATAAGTGTTATGTCATTGTAAATATACACAACTATGCACAATCCATGAGACATTCGTCGTTTTTTGAATAAATAAATTCACAGTAACTTCGGTATTTAGTTATTTGTACAAGTGACAAGGTAATCAGAACCATTCTGTGTTTTTAACAAATTAAACCCTTCATGTGTAAACATATATTTGTTCCACATGAAAAAAAGTTCCATTGGAACAAATATTATAAACATTGACATAATATTTGTTCCTTTTGGAACAAATATTATATAACATTTATTCCCTCAGGAACAAATATTATAATATTTGTTAAGTTGGAACAAATCTTATGTAATATTTTGTCCTTTGGAACAAATCTTATGGTGGAACTTATATTCTGTTACTTGTGAACGACACCGTAAATAACAAAATACCGACGTTACTGTTAATTTAGTTTCTGCATATGCACATTTCGACAGCTTATGTCTCTTCAGTGCAGGTGTAATATTTTCAACCAAATAGTAAACTATACAAAATGTGTTAAATGTCCTGTAACGTACATATATAAGCTTGCAAAACATAGTTTAAATTTCATTTAAGACACCAAATATATACGGTGGTATATTAAGGACATACAAACAATGTTTTTCTATTTCAATGTTAGAAAATATTATCCTGTTTGCACAAGATGTAATTTTGTTCGCCCAAGAAGTTCGCTCAAGGTAATAACTTATTCGAACAATATATATTTTTTTCGTACCAGAATCTATCTTGCTCGTTCAAAATTATAATTTTTTGAGCAAATATGAATATTTTTCTACCTTTGAAATAGAAAAGATATTTGTATGTCCTAAATAAATCACCGTAAAAATACACATCAGATCTTAAGATAAAGGTACAAAAATATGTTCAACTACCAAAAAGGTGTTTTGATTGTACACTATAATAACTTTCATTTAAAGCTTTTGTCAAACTATAGTAAGGTATACTTTTAGAGGCGAGCCATCTTTCAAAATTACGAATTGTCTTTTTCTTTCCTTTCAGGATTGTGGTCATGGAATCAGTAGTCTACTTGTATTTGGTTTTATTCTTATGTTTATTATACTATAGGGAACGGGACCGATAAAGGGATCAAGTCAGGCTGTCCCGAGTTCCTATCATTGTCTACGTATGTCTTTTGTCTTGTTCGTATTTTTTCTGTGTAGTTCCCCGGTGGATTAATTTTCAGCCATTGTAGGTGTCTCCTGTTATCAATTTTTTTTACATACAACCTCCTTTTAACCACTGTTACTTTGACCTTTGACCTGGCCTAATTTTTTCGTTGCATATTTATGTTCCCCTTGACTAGACCTTTACACTTGCAAAGTATTATAAGTCTATCTTCTATAGTTTAAAAGTTATAGCCAAGGTTAAAGTTTCGGACACACAGACAGGACAAAAACAACTTGCCCCCGATCCTCGATTTGGGGGCATAAAATTTGTTGGTACCTCCAACCAAGAACAAGTCATTGCTTCCACTGAGGGAGGGCTGACATTTTTATTAAACAGATATCTCTCAACGCAAACAAATACCGAAGCATAAAAAATCAGTTCAAGTTATTTCAGAATCAAAATTTAGAAACATAGCAAAACAGTGACAACATGACAAAAATAAAGAAGAATGCAATAAAACTAAAGCAGTTGTTAACCTGTACAAAACTGGAAGTAGCACGTGCTGTCCCGGGATGAACTTCTATCAGTCCACACCAGACACGTCTGAGTGGTCAACTTTTTTTTTGGGGGGGGGGGGGGTTATAAAAGTTTTTTAAAACTGGAAAGGATATCCAGCGTGGAGCAGGAAAATACTGCCTCTTTAAATGTCATTGTAAAATATTTTCCCACCCGTTAATGGAAAAGTGGAGAAAAATCGACGGAAATTTGGGAAAATCACTCCAATCCAGACCTCTTTGAAGTAGGCGTGATGAAGACTCGCCGACTAAAACCAAATAAAATCTATATTTAGTTAATGTCGCGATTTTGGCCATTTGTCTACCTTTGTCGATTTTTCTTTTTTTTTCAAACTTCAAACCCTGGATCTATTTCTTAAAGTATTATTTGACTGCGAGTTGGAGCCGGGAAGTAGTTCGCAAAAAATGTCGCCCTTGTAAATTTGTATACCTGCCATCTCCTCAAATAAACAAGGTGTGTGATGACATAGCAGCTGTAAAAAAAAAAACAATTTCTAACACTTGTGGTATATTTTTTACATTTCACATACTACGTATCTTGCGCTGCAACAATCGCTCTATGGTACAGATATATGAGAAATATACAATTGTCGTTTATTGATTTATAAATTAACAATAACTTCGGTATTTTGTTATTTATTACCACTGGGCCTATGCCTCTGCTGGTGGACTGTTAGTCCCCGAGGGTATTCACCAACCCAGTAATCAGTACTTCGGTGCTGACCCGAAAACAGATCATATTTAAACTTGCAATATCTAAATTTTGCAAAATTTTGTTTAAAACTAAGGAGTATCTTCCTCATGCATAGCTCTGTCCTTCGCTCAAGTTTGGCTTTTCTATTTAGACCCTTTTGGTTATTTGTTCTCTATCAGCTTTAACATCTTTTTCGGTTAATGGACTTCCAAATGTTTTGGTTTGATCTGCACTGATGAGACATAAGTTGTCGAAATGCGCATATGCAGAAAATAAATTAACAGTAACTTCGGTATATTGTTATTTATAAAACATTTTTTAAAACTAACAGTACCTGATAGTCGAAACTGCACGATAATAAAGAAAAAGTTCTAGCCACCCTCAAAGGGCATGGGCGGAAACAAAATTTAGAAGTATTATTAAAAATACAATTATGCATTGCATAAACCATATAAATTTGATTTCTGAATATGGTCTTTCTCAGGATCCACGTTTTTAGCTCACCTGGCTATCGCCAGGGTGAGCTTTTGCCACCACTTTTCGTCCGTCGTCCGTCCGGCGTAAACTTTTCATTCAAAGATCTTCTCTGAAACTACTGGGCCAATTGAAACCATACTTGTTCACAATAGTCCTTAGATGGTCCCCTGCAAAAAAGTTGTTTTTCAGATCCGCGCTATATCAAAGATGGCCGCCAGTGGGGATCATAGTTATAACATTGGACCCTATGGGAAAATACTTTCAAAGATCTTCTCTGAAACTACTCAGCCAGACGGCCCCTTCAAGGAAGGTGACAGTAGAACTGCACACCCATCCAAAATAGATGCTAGTCTGCAATATAGTTAAACTTATGATAATACATGTATAACATCAATGTCTATTAACAAATTTGAAAATAATGCCCTTAAACATATTGGGACTATTTTAACTCCATATGTCAGCCGTGGCCCAGGTGAGCGATACAGGCTCTTGAGAGCCTCTTGTTTCAAGTTTTTAAGGAGAAAATGAAAATTGTTTTATATTTTTAGCTCGATATTGATTTGTGTTCGATGTGAAAAAAAATATATGGGGCATTTAAAGGAGCATGTATTACTTTTAGTATTTTCACTTCGTTTGATTTCAGGATTTTCGGACATATTTCAATTAGTAATTGAAGTGTAATATAAGGGTGGTTGTCATTTGGTATTCTTTTGGATAATTTATAGATAGTTTTGTTTTTATACAAAGCGAATTCCTAAAAAAAAACCTCAGAAAGACTGCAAAGGAAATAAAAAATAGATCGAGTTTGATCTTTTATTCTGGAAAAACGCTAGAAAGGGCGGACATCAAAATTTGCACAGGGATTAACAAGGATATTGGCAATCCATATACAAATTTTGGTCAAATTCAAAGGATGGCCTTTTTGAGGATCCACTTTGAAAGACAGACAGATTAAATTGATCTTTCATGTCGATTTGTGCAATAAATGTGCATCTATACGTTCACCTGCGACAATTTACGTTTTTAAAATATAAATTCCAAATGTAGGAATGAAAAATATTAGTATTTTTTTCATTGGAAATAACTTTTATAATTATGCATCTAAGGTTAACAATCCAAAAAGTAACATTACTACCTCATTTAAACGAGAGCTCAATTTCTATTATTCTATTTCAACCACTTCCCCGCCTGGGAGGGATTATCATAAGAAAGCTGCACCTGCATATCCGACCTTAAACAAAATGAGGACGCCAATGGTGTTTAAGGTCACTTTTTGTCAACTTCTGCCATTACTAAAATTATTTAAAATTTAAGAAAAATCAAGAAAGAGTTTACAATTCCCGGAACCCCCCTGGAACCCCCAAATAATGTACCAGTGCATGAGTAGTTAAGCAATGTTTTACATGTATTATAAGATAGGTATAGAGTATGAAACACATATAATAAGACTCCTTAATTTTGGAAAGATGTATATAACCAATAAGTGAAGTGATTCGACAGAGGAGCCGAGACCAAAATTGTGCCATTAATAATAAAGATATTTAAGAATGTATTCTCCTGAGGTTTCTTTCTCATTGAAATCTCGTTTATGAATAATTCTTAAAACTTGCCTTATAATTGAAATTTTTTTATTGATTTATATCATATAATGATCCTCCCAAATTATGTCAAAAAATTATGTACATGTACCTACGACTAGTAGTTTCCCAAAAAATAAAAAAATTCTAATTTTTGACCAAAATTGACCATTGATCCCGTCAGAATTTAGCGTATTTTGAGGTAGGGGTATTAAAAATCATTTTTCAAGAAAAGTATGCATCTCATTCATATGATTTCTTTTCTAAGTTCCTAAATATGTAATTGTCCAACTATTTAGAACATAACATGGTGAGTTTTGACAGTTTAGGTGATAGAAAAATTGAAAAATCTTGAATTTTACAGATTTTACGATGTCTTAAATTTGACCAAAAAACAGCAGCATTTTCATACAAAACTTTCTTATATCATCACGGATCTATGCTTTTTATATTGATATTTCTTCAGATTAATGAGATCTAACAATCTGGAAACTTTGACAAATGGTAGAATTGAATATTTTTTTTTTCCAAAAACGGCCCCAAAATAGGCCAAATTTGATGAAATTTACTCATAACCACCAAAAACGGGGGTTTGCAAACGATGATAGCAAAAAAATATCCACACGGACATATGGTTTTCTCTTAAAAAATGATTTTATCAGGGTATTTGCATTTTAAAAATATAGGTTTCCAGAAAAACTTAATGTAGGAAAATTTTGGCCTCTCAGAAGAAAACATCCTTAATAAAAGGCCGGTGAAAGTGACAACGTTCCATTAATAATAAATTTTAATGAAAGTGATTTACTGTGACGTGTGTTTTGTTTCAACGCATTGCATAATGTCATGAAAACACATGTTTCAATTTTACAGAAGTCCTTAGCTCGGATTTTATAAAGTGAGAGAATGTTAAGCTAAGATAGACATAATTTAAGGGCAGACACACAAAAAAAAGAGCGAATAGAAATAACTACAGAAACCATATTGAATTGGAATGGTTTGCCTTTAGGATGATCGTTTGCACTTGTCAACGCTGTGCAGAACATTTTTATGTTGGATTTTTTCGAAATATTAATATTCTTGTCCATTTCTGTTAATGACATATGTTACCTGTCGTTCGCAGGTTTAAAAAAAAAAATCAGGGCCTTCAGACTGCAATATTGAATTATCCATATAATTTTTTGCTTTTTTTTATGTTATTCCTCCGACGTCCCATTCATAAATGGTTTTCTCAACTTCAGCCATTAGCGATTTAATCTTGAAGCTCTTGCCAATTAATAATCTTCCCCATTTGTCAATAACTATAAACAGTAGTCATATATTTGATTGATTGATTGATATAGGATTGATAAAATGTTGCATACTTTCCCTTTCTCTTTTTCTCTTGTTTTATTTCTAAATTGTGTTGTTATTTAATTTTATTCTTAAAACACACGATTTCTTTATACAAATATGTACATGTAGTGGTATGTTTTATCATGTAACTACAATGGTATAAGTTTCATTAATTTCAGTATTTTATATGTAGTTCTTTTTTTTTTATTTCGTTAATTATTACAAAACAGATTAATTTTTGTATATTGTAATAACTTTGCTGCTATGTTATATTAATTACTTGTTTATGTTGTAAATTGTAGGGAAAGGGTTTATAATAATGTTGTTATAACTTGTGCCCGATCCCTTTGCTTTTCAGCAATAAAATAAGTTTAATTCAAACAGTTTGTGAATTTCTCAATGTATATGCATTGAGAAATGCACAAACTGTTATTGACAAGTGGGGAAGATAATAAGTGCCAAGACGAATATATTTCCTTGAACTGATTGGAATAGCAATACTTTTTGTGCTATAAGACAAAGTTTATCGGTTATTTGTGGTACTGTTATTCGCCGTCTTGGATTACTACATGAGTAATTTAAGTAAAAGGTCAGCAACAGTGCACAACATTTTAAGCTGACAATGGAAAATTATATGCACGTAGGGTGAGCACACTTGTGCTTAGAAATGATGTGAAACAATTTCACATTCCGTGTACTACATGTCCTTACTTATTAATGAATGCAATATCAAAAAATAATGAAAAATTCGCCAAACCTTCTACATTCTTATCTTTATCATTCTTCACGACCCAAGTAACAATGCTAATAAAATTACATAAAGGTCAGGACAATAGACATACGTTGGAACAAAGGATTATTTTCAGACTGGGCACTTTTAAACCCAGGGGTTTAAACGTAAAACAATCATTCTTTGACTAACGAGTCTCGATGTCGTATGTTTTACAGTGGCTGGAATGTTGATAATGTTGCTAATAGTGTACATATAATGTTAAAGATTTTTTACCTGTATCATATACACTATTTATGTCAAAGATGTTTTACCTGTAAACAATATATTATTTTTTAACTAGTACTTCATTCTTCACGACCCACTCGCAAATGACATATTTGTCGAAACATATCGGTCGACCTTTTTATTGTTTCTATTCTTTTATTTTGCCATTTGTTTTTTGTGCTTTAGGTCATATTTTAGATTTTAAATTCATCCCATTTAAAAGCTGGCATGCTCATGTATCTCGTTATTTTGTTATTGGCCTTGAGAGCTGTTTCGCAACACATATTTTGTTTTACATTCTTATCGTCTGCTTTAGTTCTGCATGGCATCAATAAACTGGTTTTTCAACTGGTTCCTAAGCACTGACCGTGTATCGTAGGGGCAAAGTTACAAAAAGGAAACACGAATAATACTCCAACGAATCTTTATTGTATATTTTTATTCGATTTTTAATGATTTTTCTTCCAAACGCTGTTTCAGTGTTTTGATTACGATCAGTCGAGATTTAATTTGATCACGTGACGATTAATTTCAACTCAAAACGGTTGTAAACAATTATCTAAATGGCATGGGATTTTAGAAATAAGTTGCATCGGTTAATTTGAATAATTAAGAGGTAGGAGTTTAAGATATGACATTTACCTAAAACTGTCCTATTTTCTAAATTCACGTTAACGTTTTGGTAAGAGGGTCAATCCAATTTTTCTTATTTCCGGTAGCGAAAATTTAAGGAACCAACATTCCTACCATACGAGCGAGCTTCGCTTGCTTATAACAACCATGAGAGGTCCCGGGTATATCTATAACGTCATCTCAGTCAAAAATGGCCGATTAGGGTTTCAAATAGGGCTACTTTTGGTTGCGTTTACAAACTCTGCATCCGTTCACGTGACTTTTGGTGTCGCCAATTCAAGCAAAATATCTCCCCAAATGCGAGTTTGCTCCTCCTAATATACAACTCTGCGAATTGAAAACATTTCAAGGTTATTAGATGTGAGTAGTTAACTATGGAGAAAAATCTGCTGTTTTCAAAAAACACGTTTTTTTTTTGAAAACGTGTTTTTGAAAACCGCAGATTTCTTCCCATATTAACTACTACTGACGGGACTATAGAACAAACAAACATGTAAGATTTGTTATTCACTACGGTTGAGACGGGTAAAACGGTGTTGATTTCACTCACATTTTTTACGATGTTTACGGATTAAACATCTCACAAGTAAAACAAAAATCTTATAGGTTTTATAGGAGTAAAAAGTAAATTAGGACTTGGTACATAACACGGGTTATACATAACACTGACGTGTATCTCTGGTTCTATACTTTTGATTCCTGTATGTTTCTAGTAAGTCTGACAGGTCGTGAACAGTTACTCTCTCTACAACAAATATGTTGCTAAGAGGAAAATATAAATATACGATTTCCCCTTGAATATCAAGTATTTCGTAAAAACCATACACCTTTGTTTTTAATTTTTCTTAGATTGGTCAAATCATACGCAAGCATTTTTTTTTACCTGATTTTTTATTATAAAAGTCAAACATTATTACTTACCACAATGGTTATGCACCCTCCTACCTGAAATACACTCATGGTTTTTTATCTAATAAATATTCAGGTTATAAAAAATGACAACAATCCCTACATATTTTTTCAGAAAAGTCTAACACAAACAATTTTAAGACAATAGAAGGAGAAAAAAATATGCCAAGTGATTTTTTCCGTTTACTCATTGTTGGACCAAGTGGATCTGTTAAAACAAATTTGCTAATGCACCTTTTACTTAAAACCCTTGTTGTATTACGACAAAATTATTCTTTACGCAAAGAACTTAGAACAACATTACTATAAGGAACTAATTCGAAGAATTGAGAAGATATCCAAAAATATAGGCGTGTCTCTGGAAGATTCATTACAAGTATCTAATGAAGACGTTGAAGACATGGATGAAATAGAACAGGATGACAAACAAAAAATCGTAATTTTTGACGACTACGTTTGTCCACGACAAGATCAATCTTCTATTGTAAAATACTTTATAGGCGGAAGGCACAAGAAAATGAGCGTAATTTATTTGAGTCAGTCCTATTTTCGGATACCCAAAGACTGTCGTCTGAATTGTAATTTTTACGTAGTGTATAATTTTCCGAGTAAAAAGGAGAGAGAACTTATATCTTCAGAACTTCAGGTCTCAAAAAATACGCTTGTTACTATACTATATCTAAGAATACTCCTACAAATTGGCTGGGGATTCTAAATCCCCATTGGTGAAGAGAATCACGTGATTGAACGAATCACGTGATTTTATTCTGTTAACAGACAAAATGGCGATTGGAAACGAAGCGACAGTCAACTGTTATATAGGTATATTTATATATAGTTTTTTTATCGTTACTACTTATATTCACATGGTTCGAAGCGACGGTCAACCTTCAAGATAAGATTATTTCAATATCTCAACGATTTAAAAAAAAAGGTAAGATTATTTCAATATCTCAACGATATTAGTAACAGTTGGAGGTTAATGCTACCAGAGACATATACTTTAATGTCTCTGATGCTACAAACAAAATTTTTAATAAGATCGGGAAGTAAGTCGACACAATCTCTGAAAATATCACTTGGCAGTATGATTCGGCTGTTTGTGATATGAACGCTAAAACTTTTATGATTTTTTGACAATACAATATTCAACTGCTTCATTTTTTAAAATATTTTACTTTATCACATCCTTTCGAAGAAGTTTTATATAAGGTAATTTGGGAAAAAATGCATATAAATGTTGTGTCGCAACAATTGAAATCAAGCCTTAACATATAATATCTCCCACTTTTGGAATCATTTTTGACAAAAGATGCATAAATTTGGTATCGCCATAAAGGAAAATATCTATAATGCAAAATATTTCAGTCTTATAAGGTAATTTGGGGAAAAATATATATAAATGTTGTGTCGCGACAATAAAAAAAAAGCACCAACATATAATATCTCCCACTTTTGGATTCATTTTTGACAAATTATGCATAAATTTGGTATTGGAGAAAGGAAAATAGCTACAATGCAAAATATTTCAGTCTTTATAAGGTAATTTGGGAAAAAATACTTATAAATGTTGTATTGCAACAATTGAAATAACCATTAACATATAATATCTCCCACTTTTGGATTCATTTTTGACAAAAGATGCATAAATTTGGTATCCCGAGAAAGGAAAATAGCTACAATGCAAAATATTTCAGTCTTATAAGGTAATTTGGGAAAAAAGGTACATATAAATGTCGTGTCGCGACAATTGAAATAAGCACCGACATCTAATCTCTCCCACTTCTGAGGTCATTTTTAACAAAAGATGCATAGTGGGAAGAATCTGGGAAAGAAGGTTAATGCGGGGGTTAATGCTACCAGAGACATATCATTATATGTCTCTGATGCTACAAACAAAATTTTTAATATGATTGGGAAGTAATCAAAATATATGTTGACACAATCTCTGAAAATATCACCTGGCAGTATGATTTGCCTGTTTGTGATATGAACGCTAAAACTTTTATGATTTTTTTAATGTTGTGTCGCAACAATTGAAATAAGCATTAACATATAATATCTCCCACTTTTGGAATCATTTTTGACAAAAGATGCATAAATTTGGTATCGCGAGAAAGGAAAATAGCTATAATGCAAAATATATCAGTCTTATATGGTAATTTTGGGGAAAATACATATAAATGTTGTGTCGCAACAATTAAAATAAACACCAACATATAATATCTTCCACTTTTGGATTCATCTTTGACAAAAGATGCATAAATTTGGTATCGCAAGAAAGGAAAATAGCTAAAATGCAAAATATTTCAGTCTTATAAGGTAATTTTGGGAAAAATACATATAAATGTTGTGTCAAGACAATTGAAATAAGCACCAAAATATAATATCTCCCACTTTTGGATTCATTTTTGACAAAAGATGCATAAATTTTGGTATCGTGAGAAAGGAAAATAGCCACAATGCAAAATATTTAAGTCTTATAAGGTAATTTGGGATAATATACATATAAATGTTGTGTCGCGACAATTGAAATTAGCACCGACATCTAATCTCTCCCACTTCTGAGGTCTTTTTAACAAAAGATGTATAAATTTGGTATCACAAGAAAGGAAAATCTAAAATGAAAAATATTTTAATCTTACAAGGTAAATGTGGTACGACAATTGAACTATGCACTGACAAATAATATCTCCCACTTTTGAGGTCATTTTTTACAAAAGATGCATAAATTTGGTATCGCGGGTAAGGAAAAAAGCTAAAATGCAAAATATTTCAGTCTTTATAAGGTATTTTTTGGGAAAAATACATATAAATGTTGTATCGCAACAATCGAAAAGCAGCAACATATAATATCTCCAACTTTTGAGTACATTTTTGAGAAAAGATGCATAAATTTGTTATCGCGAGAAAGGAAAAAAGCCAAAAATGCAAAATATTTTAATATTATAAGGTAATTTTGGGAAAAATACATAAAAATGATGTGTCGCAACAATTTAAATAAGCACCAACATATAATATCTCCCACTTTTGAGTACATTTTTGACAAAAGATGTATAAATTTGGTATCGCAAGAGGGGAAAAAAGCTCAAATGCAAAATATTTCAATCTTATAAGGTAATTTTGGGAAAAATACATATAAATGTTGTGCAGTGACAAGTGAAATAAACACCAACATCTAATCTCTCCCACTTCTGTGGTCATTTTTAACAAAAGATGTGTAGATTTGATATCGCGAGAAAGGAAAAAAGCTGAAATGAAAAATATTTCAATCTTACAAGGTAAATATTGTGATACGACAATTGAAATAAGCACTGACAAATGATATCTCACTTTTTTTAGGTCATTTTTGACAAAGGATTTATAAATTTGGTATCGTGAGAAAAGAAAAAAGCTAAAATGTAAAATATTTCAATCTTATAAGGTTTTTTTGGGAAAAATACATATAAATGTTGTGTCGCTACAATTGAAATAAGCACAGACATCTAATCTCTCCCACTTCTGAGGTCATTTTTTACAAAAGATGTGTAGAATTGGTATGGCGAGAAAGGAAAAAAGCTAAAATGAAAAATATTTCAATCTCACAAGGTAAGTGTTGTGGTCCGACAATTGAAATAAGCACTGACAAATAATATCTCCACTTTTTGAGGTCATTTTTGACAAAGGATTTATAAATTTGGTACCGCGAGAAAAGAAAAAAGCTAAAATGTAAAAATATTTCAATCTTATAAGGTATTTTTGGGAAAAATACATATAAATGTTGTGTCGCGACAATTGAAATAAGCACCGACATCTAATCTCTCCCACTTCTGAGGACTTTTTTAACAAAAGATGTATAGAATTGGTATCGCGAGAAAGGAAAAAAAGCTAAAATGAAAAATATTTCAATCTCACAAGGTAAGTGTTGTGGTACGACAATTGAAATTAGCACTGACAAATAATATCTCCACTTTTTGAGGTCATTTTTGACAAAAGATTAAAAAATTTGGTATCGTGAGAAAAGAAAAAAGCTAAAATGTAAAATATTTCAATCTTATAAGGTATTTTTGGGAAAAATACATATAAATTTTGTGTCGCTACAATTGAAATAAGCACAGACATCTAATCTCTGCCACTTCTGAGGTCATTTTTAACAAAAGATGTGCAGATTTGGTATCGCAAGAAAGGAAAAAAGATAAAATGCAAAATATTTCAGTCTTATAAGGAAATTTTGGGAAAAATACATATGAATGTTGTGTCGCGACAATTGAAATAAGCACCAACATATAATATCTCCAAATTTTGGAATCATTTTTGACAAAATATGCATAAATTTGGTATCGCGAGAAAGGAAAATAGCTATAATGCAAAATATTTCAGTCTTATAAGATAATTTTGGGAAAAATACATATAAATGTTGTGTCAGGACATTTGAAATAGGCACCAAAAAGATGCATAAATTTGGTATCGCGAGAAAGGAAAATAGCTACAATGCAAAATATTTCAGTCTTTATAAGGTAATTTGGGAAAAAATGCATATAAGTGTTGTATTGCAACCATTGAAATAAGCATTAACATATACATGTAATATCTCCAACTTTTGGATTCATTTTTGAAAAAAGATGCATAAATTTGGTATTGCGAGAAAGGAAAATAGCTATAATGCAAAATATTTCAGTCTTATAAGGTAATTTGGGGAAAAATACATCTGATAAATGTTGTGTCGTGACAATTGAAATAAGCACCAACATATAATATCTCCCACTTTTGGATTCATTTTTGACAAAAGATGCATAAATTTGGTATCGCGAGAAAGGAAAATAGCCAGAATGCAAAATATTTCTGTCTTATAAGGTAATTTGGGGAAAAATACATCTGATAAATGTTGTGTCGTGACAATTGAAATAAGCACTGACATCTAATCTCTCCCACTTCTGAGGTCATTTTTAAGTAAGATGTATAAATTTGGTATCACGAGAAAGGAAAATCTAAAATGAAAAATATTTTAATCTTACAAGGTAAATGTTGTGGTAAGACAATTGAAATAAGCACTGACAAATAATATCTCCCTTTTTTGTTTTAACTACCAAAAATAAATATTCTTTTCTGTATCTTAACTTGCCAGACAAAAAATTATTTCATTGGTTTGATTAGGAAATACAAAATACGTTTTCTTATTAAAATCTATTTTACAAATTACTGTTAACCACTAATAGGTAATCGATACGCCGCAGTGAGACTAGATAATACCTTTTCTGCTTCAACTCTTGTTAACATTGAGTGGGGTACAAGATACAGAAGCAGGAATTATAATTCTGTCCAATGATGCACTATGAACAAAAAAAATGACTGTCCTTACCAGTGACAGTCACAGTCATTTTTTGACTGTCAGCGACTGCCAAAAACTGAAAAAGACTGTGAAATTTTCTGTAATTGTTTTGTTAGAGACTTCCATTGACACTGACAGTCGTTGACAAAATTTTACTATGTCTGCCCATGACTGTGTCTGACTGCTGGTGATACTGACAGACGATCTCAGACTATATAAAAATTTACCTGGACTGTCAGTGTCTGTGGCCATTGCTGACAGTCAAGGACAAACACTTTAAACTCTCATCTGTCTGACATTGACTGTCAACATCAAATACAGACATTAACAAACATTTTAAACAATTACCTAGACTGACATCGACTGTCATTGTCAGCTGCAGTCATGGACAAATGTTCTCAACATTTACCATGTCTGACATTGACTGTAGGCATCATTCACAGACATGGACAGTTATTCTCAACATCTTAAATTTTCCTTTCTACATGTTTTTTCTGCAATATTTAAAACTTTTAAACTCAAATTTCAATCATGTTATCTTTTTCGTATTTTAATTTCAAACATTTTTAATACTCTATCATCTGTGATTTCCTAATATATAAAGCAAGGACATATAATCTCAATATACGTCCTTGTTTGAAGGTTGCAGATTCTTCGCTCCGCACAATTTCCTCTAGATAGTTTTTATTATTGGTGTTCTTTAACTAAAATTTAAACTCTCTAAAATCACGTTTTTAAAAATAATTCCATAAAACTGAAGAAAGTACGTGTATTACCCTTACTTACATGAAACGAATGAAGAAAATGAGAAAAAAATGCATGTTTCTTGTTATCTTAAGTAGCAAAAAATTCTTAAATTAATTCAAGGACAAAGGTAAAATAAACCTCTGTTAATAAAACATTCTTCAAGTTTGAGGGACAGAAGGTCTTAGTGACGACAGGATCAGCCAATTTATAGAGCCGGGACTCTTGGTCCGGAAATTGCATCAGTGTCATTTTCTGGAACTCAGGATTGAAAATTGCTTTTTACAGAATTCCGAGATCGGAACAACCTTTTATCTACCGTCAGTATCTGTATACACTATGTTTATGAATTTCCAAGATTTTGAATTGATCTGCACTGAAGAGAAAGAAGTTGTGTAAATGGTCATATGCAAAAACTAAATTTGCAGTTAACTTGGGTAATTTGTTATTTGTGAGCCTCAGTTATGTCACCAATGCAATATACATGTATCAATCACATGTTTTACGCTTACCTAATCAGTGAAAATAGATGCAGTTTCGATATTATAATATAACATCACGCTTTGCCACGTTCCGGGTAACATTTAGTTTTCTAATTTTCCAATAACAATTGTAGCTTTAGTTCCGAATTTGTTGAAAATATGCAATAAATTGCATCTTCAATAGCAAAGCTGCGGATTAAACAAAGGGCTGCCGGCCACAAAATTATATCTACATTGAGTGTATATGCCTATTTCACAATTAAAAAATGTATATTACAATGAAACTGCAATCGAATAATCCTTATGCTTTTTTTTTAAGTTTTCTATAAAAGTGAAGTTTTGCAGAAAGACGGGCACTTTAATTGCGAATTCTACAAAAAAAAAACAGATTTAAATTACGTCGCATTGAACGAAAGTTTATTTGCTCCCATCCAGTTTCAAACATTTAAGATTTACTTTAGCATAACATCCCGTATTCAAATTGTATTACATTTTTTATAGAAATCACATCTCTTTTATAATGTGTATTCACTCATGTTTTCTTAGAGTAAAGCCTCTAACATTCCGGGCTCCACTCAGAGCTCTGAGCTCCACTCACTGGGCTCAGGACTCCCCTCACTGGACTCTCAGTCTGGACTCTCGATCATAGTGCTGGAGAGCCCGTGTTATATTACCTTAATCTTTCCAAGTACATGTCTTTTAAAATGGCTTAAATGGACCCAAAAGCTATTTACAGCCACCATTGACTGCTAATTGTCAGAAAACATAAAAGTGTGGTATATTTTCTTATTTGTAGGAAGTGTAAGTACCAGGGACCACTTTACACGATTTTCAACAAGATTTGAAAAAAGCTCAACATAGGAACAAAATTCACGACTAAATTACTCTACTTCTTTGAAATATAATGTACAATAGATAAAAGATGTGTCAATCCCATTAAAGAATATAACGTATATTTTTTTAAATACCAGAGGCAATTTAAATTATTCGGGGTAATTCTAATATTTAGAAAAAAAGATCAATATATAAAGGCCGAAATTTTGTTATATTTGCTTCTCTCTGCACTGGCAATGTTTAGTCCATATCAATCCTCCCGAAAAAGACACACGACAATAAAAGAATTAAAAGTACATATCATTACAGGAATACAAATTGACGTTTGGTAAAATAAATTGATCGAGATTTTCATGAAAATAAATAATTTTTTCTGGGCAAAATCGCCCCCACTCCCGAAAATCAAATGGTCGTCCCCTAACAGGTTAACCGCGAAGTCACAAAAGAAAAAAAGAACTTAAGTTTTGACAAGTTTCTATTTGAGGCACTTGCTTTTATGTTTCTTATGTAGCTATGCCATTTGTTGCGGTGTTTTACCATACATGTGATTTAGATGTTTTATTTTACGGTCTTCTCGAACTGTTCGTTTAATATGTTCACTCATGTATAACAAAAAAGATCAATTAATCAAATGCTGGCGCGCTGTCAATCTTGTTTTTGGAATTTTTAATATAACGGATTATTACATGCGGACAAAGGTAGGTCTATGTTCATTTTTTACAAGGCCTTGAAAATTTATCACAAGTTAGTTTTCTATAGTCAACAACAATATAACAGATAGCTTCATTCTGTATGGGTTTTGAGGGTGTGTGTGTTTACACTTTTCATAGATATATTCTGGAGGGTATTTTTTTAACTTCTTTTACAGAAACTCATCAATTTAGCAGATGTAGAGCGGCATTCACAAATCGAAATTGTCACTTATTCAAACATTCTATCAATATTGCAATACGGAACTTTTGAGATAGGGACTTATTGTAGTTGAAGGCAATGGCGGATTAAGCCTTTGAAAAGGGAGATTCAAAAAGGGGGAATGAAGTCGATTTTGTTAGTTTTAATCGTATTTATTTGCCTAAATTCTACACGAAATTTTTAATTAAGATAAAGGAGGTACCACATCTCCCCCAACTAGAACCGCCAATTGCCTTTTAATTAGTGCCTCAATACCAGTAATGAGGGTAAGAACTGCATGTTTGACCCATTAAATAAATAAATGCCGACATATCTCCTTAACAACTTGTTAAAATTAATACCCTTACAGTATACCATACTAGTAACATTTGCGAAATGACATGTTTTTTAGAGTATTTTTAAACAAAAAAATCATTTCATCCGAGCAGCATCGCAAAATTATACACCTGTTGCTCATCATTAAGAATGGGCAAATAAAGGGATATGGAGTAAATTGGGAGTAAATATATCGGGGGGATGGGGGG
>MJUU01034407.1:13315-32597 GCA_002080025.1 Modiolus philippinarum
CCCCCCCTAAAAAATCAAATGGTTGCTCCCTAAGAGACAGATCATTTGAAAAATATCCAGAAACAAACATAATATATAAAATCGGTTTTATCTGAAACGTTATTGCCAATGTAATTTTTTTTTTAAATCTGTAGAATTGTGAACGGGATCTTTCATGTCGCTATCTCAAACTTCAAAATTTTGTAAGTTAAAATGCAATAGATGCCGGGATTTTTTGTTATTGAAATCGAACAAATAAAGGGATATGGAGTAAATGTACATGGGACAAAATCCCTACAAATACATGGCAAAATTTAACAAATAAAAAAAACGGTTTCATTGTTGTTCTTCTTCTTGAAGTCACTATGACGCCTTCAACAAAGGGCAAGCACTCCTGCCTCATTGTAAGTTTAAATTTTGTTATTATGCCCCCCCTTTTGCGATGAGAAGTGGGGGCATATTGTTTTACCGTCGTCCGTCCGTCCTACCTCTGATAAGCTGTCATTCCGGATAACTCCTCCACAACATTAATGCTACAATTATTTTACTTTGCATGGATTGAAGCGTGCATATTGTTATGATTAGATTTTTGGCCAAAAATTGTGATATTGAGGGGTAGTTGATCTTAGCCATTTTATCGAAATGTATATTCTGGAACTGTTATTCTGAACAACTCCTCCCACAATATTTAAGTTAACATTTATTTTACTTTGCATAGTAATTAAGCATGGATTGAAGATGTGCATATTGTCATGGTTTGGGGTTTTGGCCGAAAATTGTGACTTTGAGGGGTAGTGGAACTTGGCCATTTTATTGAAATGTGTTTTTTGGCAGTATAATTCTGGATAACTCCTTCCACAATATTAATGCTACATTTATCTTATTTTGCACAGTGATAAGCCGTGGATTGAAGATGTGCAAATTGTCATGGTTAAGATTTTGGCCTAAACTGTGATTTTGAAGGGTAGATGAACTTGGCCATTTCATCGAAATGTTTAGTCTGGAACTGTTATTCCAGACAACTCCTACCACAAGATATAAGCTACATTTATTGATATTTGCACAGTGCTTAAGCATAGATTGAAGATGTGCATATTGTCATGGTTTAGATTTGGGCCAAATATTGTGATTTTGAGGTGTAGTGGAATTTGGCTATTTTATCAATATGTGTGCTCTGGAACTTCTTCCGGACATCTACTCCCACAATAATTATGCAACATTTATTTTACTTTCCACAGTGTTTAGGCATGGATTGAAGATGTGCATATTGTCATGGTTTAAATTTTGACCAAAAATTGTGATTTTGAGGGGTAGTTGAACTTGGCCATTTTATCGAAATGTATATTCTGGAACTGTTATTCCGGACAACTCCTCCTACATTATTTAAGCTACATTTATTTTACTTTGCACACTGATTAGGCATGGATTGAAGATGTGCATATTAGTCATGGTTAAGATTATGGCAAAAATTTATGATTTTGAGAGGTTGTTGAACTTTGTCACTTTATCAAAATGTGTGCTCTGGAACTGGTTGGTTGAGCTGTGTGAGATATGTGAATTCAAGTTCTTGAATTTGGTTTACCAAGTAGTTAGTTACCGACCTTTTAACTTGAAGGAGGGGGGAGGGCTATGGTTTTTTTTCAAAAACAATATTTTGGATCTGACTTTATGTGATTTTGGCTGCCAAAATGATGAAAAAAAGAATTCTGAATGAGGCTTTCTGCCCCAAAAAAATAATTTTAATTTGTTAATAATAATAATGTTAATATTTTGTTGATACGCGTGCAGAAAATAAATAATTTGTTTCGCGCGAAGCGCGAAAAAAATTTTCTGTCCAGAAAATAAAAACCATAACCCCCCCCCCCCGGTTTGAAAAAAAAACATGGTCGCAATGGTCATTGGGTATTCTCCTTTGTATCTGACAGGTTAGAATTCCATCAAACATGGTTGCAAGCGGGAAGATAGATTAACATCGCATTGGACCCTATGAGAAAACACATTCATATTATTCAGAGAAACAACTTGTGATATCACAACCAATCTCAACAGAGATGGCTGCAAGCAGGTCCAGTTTAACATCGCAACATAACATCGCAAATATTCATAAATCTTCTAAGAACTTACTAGTCTAATTAAACCCTGAACCAAATTTTACTCACTATAATAATCAGATGGTCACTTTCAAAAACGATGTCAAAAATGGCAACTAACGGGACACATAATTTAACATTTCAATCTATGGAAAATGCATTCAAAGAAAGTCTTGTCCATTAAGAACCAAACTGATGCACAATGATGCTTAGATGGTCCCTTCTTTTTAAAAAAAAAGTATCCGACTGGTCCGAACCTCTCAAAAAGTTATCTGGTAGGTCCGTACATCATTCGCGATGAGGACTGCGAATCAACGTAAAAAATATTTAAAAACCCTATTGAAAACACATCCACAAATCTGTTTATTTTGCCCTTGGATGATCACCTTTCAACAGTTTTTTCCAGCATGACGTGCCTCATCCAAAATGGAGGCGAATGCCCCATCCATGATGGCCACAGCGATCCATCCAAGATGGCCAGAGGCAAAAAAATAGTGTGATATTGGACTCACACATCCCGGCAAAGATATTCTCTGACTGTATCAGCCCAATCAGACCAAAACTTAGTCGCATCCGAAAAAAAAAACATCCTGCTTTTCTGACCCTTAACCAAGATGGCATCACGAGGGTATATAGTTTAACTTTAAACCCTAGTCCAATTAGAATAAAACTTAGTCACAATGGTCTCTCCGAAAAAAGTACTAGTATCTGACAGGTCCATATTTCATCAATGTGGACACAAAATGGGAATATAATTAAATATTGGAATCAATGGGAATGCATTAAAAGATCATGGTCTCTGAAACCAATTGTCCAATTTGAACCAATTGAATTTTCCAGTCCGACAGTCTTAGTTTAAACCACGACTTTAATGGAGAAAATAGGAAGGACTTGTGAATGAAAAAGTGACAGAGACGGTCTTGAACTTGAAATTGCCGAGGTCATATTTTCATAAAGGGTTTCTTTTTGAAATGGGCAAGTGCGATAAATTCGCCCTGTAACTTTAATAAATACAAAAATACCGAAGTTGCATAAACTCCGAATATACTAAAAAATGTCTGTTTTTTATATTTGTTAAATAGATACATTGCACGATTTGTCATTTTTGAGTCTGTTCTGCAGGGTTTGTTTGTAAGTAGGTTAGAAGTATGGTCGATGAGCAAAGAAAAACAGAAGCAATACCTTTTACACGATGTTGGACATTTTGCAGAAAACCAGCTTTATCTTGGTGACACAAGAGACTACGGGATTAAACAGGACAGAGCAGGATCCTTGCTGAGACAACCAAAGATGGACGAGATCAACACAGATGTGCAAAACAATGTATAGTCAGTAGCAAATAAAGTAGCATTGGTAAGAGAAGACAAGAGAATTGAAGAAACGTTTCTTTGACTTTCGGAATTCTCTTATTTTATCCATTATGATGCATTAGAAAATTTTGCTCACTGACCCAAACTTTTCTTTTCAAAATATGATAGTATACATCTTCAAGAGACTTCTGACAATATTTGATGAAATTCTTGATATTCCTTCATCGCATTTCAAAGGTTGATTACCTTAATGCAAAGTGAATGAAAAGTCTAGAGAAGTTCGGTTTCCCGCCAAAATCTCAGGTGTTTAAATCTCAAAAAAGGCAACATTGACCTATCAATATTTTTGGCCTTAAATGATTATGATCCATACTTTAATAAATAAAAACAATAATTCTAAATCCGTGATATATTAAACTTGAGGAGTGACCATCCTTAAGATGTCTAATCGAATACCTAGCTGAAAGGGTATAACAATAATAAGGACGTCTTCGTGAAGCTAATCAAGGACCAAACAGATCTAAAGTATGAGTGTCGGTTGCTCCTCACCAAGAAAAAATACAGATACTGGCCAAAGTGGTGGGCTCATTGGTTTAAATAACACGGCTGAATTAAGCTTGATGAACTGACAAAGTTTTTAGAGGATGAGATCGATTTGGTGAAGAAGAGTGGAGCATTTAAAGGTGTCGATCGACCCCTTAAAAATCCATGATGTAGAAACTTTAATCAAAGCTTAAGTCAGTCATTGAACCACCAATGGTAACACTGAATGCCCTCTGACCACAAATAAATGACTTGAGACACAACTGGTTATCTGAAAAGACATACTACAAATCGACCTGGCCACAATGCCTTCTACTTATATCACATATAACAAACCAAGTACATGTAGGCCCGCAGTCCAAGCACTGGAAAGAGGAGTTCAAGTTCAACAAGACAGAGGATTTTACGTGAAAATTCGGCTTCGTTGGTGTGAAGATCAGCAAGGATTTGGAAGTTTGATGTGTAGTATACCCAATTAGAATTTCAAAGGTCACCGGAAGTGCACATCTATGCTACAAGAAGTACTACAGCTGGAGTAAGAAATTATCGGAGCAATTATCAGAGTATGGCAATGACCTCTTCTTATTCCACCAACGTCTGTGCAACTTTCCCTGACATGTTATTCTTGATTTTTATGCGTTATATCCTACTGCCCGTTCTACTTTCCCTTGAAACGCAACGATTCCGACTGCCTCGTAACGCCCTTGACGTTTTAGTTCAATCCCAAAGAACTCGAAAGTAAACTTCGGCTATTAAGGCCTGCGACCAAAGATTCGATTAGTTGTAGACCATATATATGTGCACATTTTATTAAATTTTTAAGCTGGGAGTACATCTTGTTGATTGGGGACGTTATTTTCTTGCTGTAATAATAAATGAATAAGTTTGGATCAAGTGGACCTGCTGTCACCCGATCAATGTTCCAAGATCTGGTGCTAAGACATATAACCGCATTACCGGACTAGAATTATACCCAAGGATAACTAAGACGAATTAATCAAAAAGTGTGCGAGTCAAGAACTAAAAAAACTTTGCAGTCAGATTGGAGTCAACTGAAAGTGGATCTGATATATGGTAGTCATGAAAGTGATGAATCGATCAAAGCTCTCGCCGAAGACGTGCAGAAAAAGGAAGACCGACTACTTACGACGAAAGGTGATAGCATTGGGAAATACTCCAGACATGACGGAACATCAGATCATCTGCATATTATGATTTAATCTTCACTGAAGAGTTAAGTTGTCGGAGTGCGCACAAATAGAATCCAAATTAACAGCAACTTCGAATTTTGTTATTTACTACCCCTGGACCGATACCTCTGTTGGTGTACTGTAAGTCCCCAAGGGTATTCTTCAACACAGTAGCCAGTCCTTCGGTGCTGGTTCGAAAACAGATTTTTTCTGAAAACTTGCAATATCTAAAGTCATTAAAATTGTCAAAACTAACTCCCTCTTGCATAGCTCTGTCCTAAGCTGATTTTGGATTTTCCGTTTAGATTTTATTGGTAATTTGTACTCTATCAGCCTTTACAGATATTTTGGTATATGCATTTCCAAATATTTTGATGTGACAGAAGTTGTCGAAATGCGCATATGCAGAATCAAATAAAATCAACAGCAACTTCGGTATTATTTTTATCAACAAGTAAGTCTCGTACAATTTTGGAACTTCCGGGATTAAGAATTGTACCCGGAAGTTACATTTCAAACAAAGATATATGACGTTTCAAGCAAAAATTTGAACGTAACAATCTTCAAACGTCATGTTTTGGCGGGAAACGTTTTCGAATTGACTGTTTATCGTTGTTTCTCGTTAGTCACATGACGAGACTTACAGACCCTATTCACTGGCAGGAACTCCGTCTATCAATTCAACAACAAAGAATTGCATTGCAAGAACTGGCAAGCATGCAAGACAATATTAATGATATTGATTAGAAAGTTAGGTTATACCACTCAACCAGTAAGTCAAGACGACACCTCATAATTGACGATGCATCTTTTTTGACGGCTTTTGAAGCAATGGAAAGGAAGGAGGTACGGCGACACCAAATGGAAAATAGAATCAATCGTACCTCCCTTTACATAATTTGTTCTCTGTCAGCCTTCTCACAATTATGGACGGTGTTGTTTTAAAAAAAATTATCTTATTTATTTGGTCAATAGGAGCTGGTTGCTGATGATGTTGTTTGATCAAAGAGTTGAGATAATCTTTTGAAATAGTCCTTCTCACACATGCCCGAAACTAGACCTTCTCGATGTAAAGGGAATTCTGATAGACCACACGTGTTAGATTTTGGGTTCGTAGAAAATTTAAGGATCTCGCCGTCGATTAATTTTTTTGGCGATCGGTACTCAACTGTATGTATATGAAATGGACCATAGTGAACATGTTCTAGATTCAGTGTGCTTTGGGGTTCGGACATTGTCGCCAACACGAAATCGTAACGTTATTTGCCTCGTATTGCCATTGGTTTGCTAAGTTGTTCGGTTTGATCGCCGATGTACGCTCATGACAGTTCAACCAAGGAGGGTGAAAGCATCGTCAAAAACCTCGGGATTAAAAGTATCATGGTGAACAGCGATATATACATAGGATCTGTGGTAGTTTTGTCAATGAAGTACAGCAGTCGGCCATAAACAATTTCTTCTGTAAGGGCGGTGGAATTTATAACTTATGCAGAAACCGAATTAACAGTGACTTCGGTATTTGGGTATTTCAAAAGTATATATGTACTTCCCGTTGTTACTTGTGTTTTAAATGGTATACCAATATTACTAAAACTGATCTAAATCAATCTAGGACACATGACAATTTCTTTCATATTTTCTTAATCATAGATAATAAACAAATGAAGGGATAAGTCTATTTGAAATAAAAATGTTGCAATGAATAGAAAGCTTAATAACCTTTCAATATTCACACCTCTATTTCATCTCAATCCAGTTCTTTGTTTTGAACCTGTACCGTGCTACCTATATAAGCTTATGATGTATATACGAACATTTCTCCAATTTGTGTGGTCTTCACTCGTTAAGATTTGTTACCGTATGCTGGCACGGATCCAAGCAATTTGAAAAAGGGGGGGGGGGGTTCCAAAATGGATGCGCGAAAATGGTTTAGGGTTTTCTTAATAAAGCATCGGGATATTCATTAAAAAACATGATTGTCCAGAAAAAAGGGGGGTTCCAACCCCCGACCCCCCCAACTGGTCCGCCAATGGAATGAATATGTTTAGATCTTCTAGTCGTTTCGACAATATTGATTACTATCGATGATAAAAAAAAGGTTTCTATTTTACGTCCTTTGTTTGATAAATTGTTCGATGGCTAAGCAAGTTATCCGCTGGTGATTGAAGAATGAGCTTATCACAAATGGATTTTTCCTAGATGCTAATGGTTCCACGTGTGATTGGTTCCTAGTCCGTTTCGTCTCAAGATTTGTCGAAGGCAGTTGATTTATATCAACAATTCTCATAGTTTCTGTCTCAATATTTTTTTTATTTCTTATCGTTCAAGATATAGAGAGAAGTAAATTTTATTTAAAAAAAAATAACAAATATTCCTTAATATATGCAGATTCAATATTATCGCGCCACAACAGATATTTGATAAGTATCAAAATATATCTTTATTGAAAAGAGCACAATTTTACTCCCTTGGGAGTTGATGGCAATACATATAATTACAGTACAAGATAAACAAATAAACAAGACATTTCAAACATAGTATCAAAATATAAAAGTAACTATAAATGATTTAGTTTCTGCTTATGGCAATAGACCATTTGCCAGTTCTGCAATCAACAGAATGAATTTAGCAAAACACAAAGGGAGGTAATTTTTTTTTGAAAAATCTCAAGGGGACAGAATGGTTCCCTGCTAGAGAAAACCAACCAAATAATTAATCATTTTTAATCAAAAGTTATGAAAGTTTAACTTTTAGCAGACGTGTAATCAGCAACATAATTCAAAACCCAATCCCAAATAGCGCTTACCATGCTTTAAAGAGCTACCTGTTTCAAGTAAAAAAAATAAACATCTGTACTAACTGGAACTGTGTTCTCAGTGACTAAAAATATATTAAAAATTTGAAAATATGCTAACTTACTGCAGAGTATCATAAATATTTTGTAGGGAATTACTTTGTCCAGACTGGCTTAGCACAAAGACCGTACTTTAAAGCAAAATGTGGAAATTTAATGTTTGTTTGTCCGGTGTAGGAGTTACTTCCCTTTGAAGGTTTGACCAAAAACCACAAAATTAGACTAGAACTGACAAGAACTTTAGTAACTGGCAAATCATCTATTAATAACAAGTTATTTTTTAACAATGAATCATCACTCTTTAAAGTGTGGATTCAGTTTTTTCCTTGCATTTTATTATTGGTTACAAATTGTGGGAGGCAGATAATCCTGTTTCTCAAGTTTAGTTGTAATGCAATGTTTTTTAATATTATAATGCAACATTGTAATTCTGAAATTATGGTTGTTTTGTATTACATTGTGTTTATTGTAATGCAATGAGTTTATTTAAATATTGTTGTTCATATTTTGTAGTTTATATGTACATTTTTATATAAATGCGAAAACTTTATTTAAATCTTATTGTGTATTGAATAAAATTTTGTTAACTGTAATTTACACACCTTAACCGGCGTTTTTTAAATCAGGAAGTAAGACGTCAAGCAAGTTCAACCCTTGATAAATCTATTATTAAACTTTAAATTGTGATAAGATATACGATGAAAAAAAAACGTTTACCAGGAAGCTACACTTTAATTGCCAAATGGTAACCCATTGGATAACTTAGTAAACACGTTTGTACGTTCGTACAAAATGACTGGTCTTCCAATGTTTTCGGCTGGGATTTTTTGTTGTGTTTTGTTGATGTGTAATCCGTTATCAGCATTAGAGTGTAATACTGAACAAATTAACGATATTGTAAGTATTTTGTAATACTGTAAGTATTTTGTAATATTACAGATATTTTTATTTATGTTTGGAAGTCGACTTCTGAATATAGTTAAAGGAGGGGGGCCTTCGGGTGGAAATGGGTACAGGCCTGCCGCTGGCATTTTGAAAATACCCCCCTTTCATAAAGTTCCCCAAGCAAAATATTGACCCATTCATATAGTAAATTTCAAAAATAAGCAACCCAACTGTATAGTGAATATGTGTAGTTTGAGTCAGAAAACCATTAATTTCACAACAGGAATGTTCTTAAACATCAAATAATGATAAATACTTGATTAATTACAACAACCAGTAGAAATTCTGGCCATTTGGGGTTAATTTACGACCCTTTTATATATATGATGTCAAAAATTACTACCATTCATATAGTTGACAACTGCAAAAAACAGGGCCATTCCAGCGGCACGTCTGTATATACCTCTATATAGGAAGTGACCCCCCCCCGTGAGGGGGGCACATCTATACAGGAGCGAATGGACCTTTTTCGGGTGTCATAAATGTTTGAAGTACAGTAATATTTTGAATTAACTTGGTCGTAAATTGACACTGCGTAAATTGAAGTAACTATTGCATTAAAAATGTTATAAAATGAAAAAGTGAATAAACGAGAATCATAAGTAAGAACCACGTGGTAAGAACAGTATTTCCAAGTACAGTTGGGTGCAGTCATAACCTCTCACGAAGTTAACTTAGAACTGTTCTGATGACTGCTCTAAGTTAACTTAGAATTGTGCTAGAACGGCTCTAGAGCAGTTCTAAAAGCAGTCATAAAAGCAGTCATTTTGTACATGTTGTAGAATTGTTCTAAAAACGGTCATTGTCAAGAAAAGTTCTACAAGAACAGTTCTAAAATCGTTCATTGTCAAGTGTTACGGCCTGGGGAACGGCTTCTTGAGGCCTGATGTTTAGGATTTAAGGCCGACAAACAAAAACACATCAGATTCCATTAAAACATTTATCCAGACAGATGACGTCACATAACAGTAACAAGGGACATAACTCACACTCTCCGTTCTCACTACAAAAACTCACGACCATACAATACATACATTTAACATCCCGCCCCCGAAAAACAAAATTTCTCAAATTTTACAAAATGGTCGTTTGTTTTTGACACTTTATATAAAAATAATATGATCCTCCGATCTAAAATTCTCTTGTGTCCATTAACAGTCCAGCATCTTCCACAACAATGCATTTACTCCAAAACACATGGCAAACACCAGCAAAACGTCATAGCTGTATTCCCGATAAGACCAGTAGAGACCTTCAAACTCTTACAACCGGGTTTTGTTTCTGGTACATATCTCACTGCTCCTGACGCAACTAACTGACATTCAGTGGACATATAATTAATAAAAATGTCAATTTACTGAAAATTTGTCAAAAAAAAGAGGTAATTATGAAACCAAAACGAGAAATGTATATGTGGAAATACATCAATCATCACTCGTGTAGAGGTGCATATGCAGCACTGTCCAAGTAGACAACTTTTCGGTGACAGCAATCATCACACATTCACTTGCATATGAAGATCTCCAAACTGCCGGAACATGAAAATGGAAATGCAACAATCATCACCCGTGTAGAGGTGCATATGCAGAAGCAATCATCACACGTGCACGTGCATATGAAGCAGTATCCATTGAAGAATGAAAATAAGTCCAAAACATATTGTAAAATAAATTTCCAAGCGTGGCGATGCAATCATCACCAAAACTTTGAATCAAATTATTTATGACGGGACGATAATTAAACGTCATGCAATGAGGTAAACCTCACATGCAAACAATAAACACATTAATATTAAAACGGTCTGGAAAATATTCCTTCAAATGTAGACAAACTTTAAATATTTATGAAATGGAGTTGACATCATATATGCAAATGAGGTAAACCTCACATGCAAACGAAATAGTCAAAACTGGAATTAAAAATACTTCAGTAACTGAATCTCATGAAATACACATTTCAATCAATAAATCTACACAAACTATCAACGGTAAATAATAGAGTTCCGTGGGTCGGCAACTTCAAACAAACTTCAAAAGTCAGAGTGAGCAGTGGCGGATCCAGACTCTCTGCTAAGAGGGGGCCCGACCCATATTTTTTTCATAAGAGGGGGCCCGGAACCAAATTTTCCGAAAAACCCCTAGGAATTTTAAATATTTTCCAACCTAAGGGGGCCCCGGGCCCCCCTGGGCCCCCCCCCCTAAATCCGCCACTGGTGAGTACATTAATCAAAATACCGGTCATACAACAGGTAAAGTCAATCGATAATCAAAATTTATGTAACTCTAAATATATACAGGAAAAAGTTCACATGGATCAATACATAACACGTGCGTCTCACAAACAGATTTAATCCATCCATACACAGAATACAGTTACACTACACAATGACGAGACATGGTCTGGCTGGTTGAAAATAATTCCAAAATTCCAATAAATTACATGTCCAAAGTTCCGAAAAATGTAAAATAGTTGAATAGCAGACATCTTTTTTTCTTTCGATCGGCATACAAGGTTAAAAATTTTCAAAGTCCGAAATATCCAAAATATGCGAAATAATTGTTCCAAAAGATCTTCTAAACTATAAAACAAGGATCATTTTAAGTTCTCCACCATGTTACGGCCTGGGGAACGGCTTCTTGAGGCCTGATGTTTAGGATTTAAGGCCGACAAACGAAAACACATCAGATTCCATTAAAACATTTATCCAGACAAAGATGACGTCACATAACAGTAACAAATTACAGTAAAAGGGACATAACTCACACTCTCCGTTCTCACTACAAAAACTCACGACCATACAACACATACATATAACACAAGAACAGTTCTAATCAAAGTGCTTGAAGCATTAAAAGGTATCTTTGCTACTGATGTACCTGCTTTCTTTTTGGTGCAGTGCCTGTGCCTTTTCACAGACTGCACATAAAATTATCTGACAGTATAAAATAATGCATTGCCATAAATTACAATCCAACATGAGATAAAATATCAAAGTTCTTTCTTAAGGGAGGGACCATTTGTTTTTTAGGGGGGGTGGGAAGGAAAGAATTTGAAAAAAAATCCAGGATCAGAAATTTGGTGAAAAAAAATTATCACGACAGGAGGAAGCTGAAAAAAAAACCAGAATGACATATATGAAGCAAAATTTCTGGCTTGGACCGAAAAAAATAACAGATTTGCTTCCAGTGAGTGAGAAAAAAATGTCGACTCAAAGATTGCGTGAAAAAAATAACCAGGATCAGATCTTACTTCCTTGCCCCCCCCCTCCCCCCATTAAAAATCAAATGGTTGCTCCCTAAGATACATTTGCATCGCTGATTTACAATGGGGCGGATTCATAACTAAATGGGGCGACAAAAAACAGTTCAATGGGGCGGCATAAAAATATACAATGGGGCAGATTTCAAGTGAATCAAAGAGGCAGATATAACATATTATTTGATAATATTGTCAAGTATTAAATTAAATTTATATAAAATAACAGAAAAATACAGCCACTTGTCCAGTATTAAATCAATGTTAAAATAACCTTAGAACTATAGCACTTTCATATTTGTGTCTGTTTTAGAAGTAAACTTTAAAATTCAAGGCATATTGTTTCGTTGTTCTTCAGTTTGTTGCCCATAATTGAATCATTTTTTTATTATTACAGAAAAATACAATTTGTTTTTTTACATATATGAAAGTGAAAATGCTAGACTGTGTAGAGAAAAAATTACATAGTTTTGAGGTAATGATAAAAAGAGGCTTTTTGCCCTCATGTGTGACTCTGGCTCCTTAGGCTTTGTCTAACATTTGGCCTCAATAACGTAGCAAATTGTGTACATTTGTCACCAGTTAGTACTCTAACTAAAAGTTGTTTTAATAAACAGGTAAAAAAAATATCATCCGCCCCATTGTAAACTTTATTTCTGCCCTATTGTATACTTTATTTTTTGACAAAATTCGCCCCATTGTATGATGGCCATTTGCATGATACAAGAAAACTCTAAATTACAAATTTTAGCAGTGAACGTTACCCCTGTTCTTTGCTTTTAATATCAATATTATTTTTTTCAATAACGCTGTGTTACTGCAACCAATCCCCCCAGTCTAACAGGTTTATTCTCTAAATCTTGTCACAAGGAAATTTTGGAATACTTAAAATTTGTTCAGTATCTGAAACAGATGAAGCGAAGTCAGACTGAAAAAAGTTTGGGAGTTTTGTTTTAATGTAAAATATTAACAAAGTTGGGTAAGATGTAACTGCACATGCAGGCTTTATCTTCTATATGACCCAGAACTGGAATATTGTTTCTCAGTTCCTTGAATGAGATATGAGAGTTCTCAACCCCATCAGTTTTGAACTAACTGGGAGGTCTCGCAGAGACGATCAGTGTTAACAGAAGACATGAATTCTTATAACAATACAAAAATTTCACTATAAAACTGTAATTTATGATTTTTAATTTCAACAAAACAAAAAGTATTGTAGAAATATCCCAGGATATTGTTAAAAACAGTAACATACAAAATTTTCAAAAAATATTACAACAATTTGGGGGGATTTCAGTGTTAACAGAAAAATCTTTGGGCAACAATTTATAAAATGGAAAATTATACAAGAGAGGTAATTAGTGGCATTAATAAATACGGTCCTATAAAAAATATGTTGATGTTAATGCTGACTGATTGCTAAATGTCCCACGATACTGACTCAATCAACACAATATTAATCAGTCTTGTTATCCTGTCACAGTGCTTCTGAAGACAGTGAAGTAGTTTACAACCATGTGCAGACATTTGTAAACAAATTGTGAAGACATCGTGTTCCTCCCATGATGAGTTATTTACTGTGTTACCACACTTGACTCTATATTTAAGTTCAAATTTTTCCGCCCAATGATTGAAGTAACTTTTATGTTTTTACATATCCATGCGCATGTGCAGATATTTGTAAACAAACCATCGTGAAAAAAACATCGTGTGCCCTGCATACATGACAAACGGTCGACATAATTATATTTGGCATGATTGGGAATGTATATAAATAGTAACAGCATTGTCTTCCGATCGGTTTGTATGCTTTGATGAGGGATTCTGAGTTTTTAGAAAAGGGGGGAGGTCTTTTTACCCTCGCATTTGCAAAAATATTCATCCTCGTAACATTTTCATACCAATGTTAATTCTTCAAACTTGTTGATTCTTTTCTGCACTACCGTTGCTTTCTTTTGCACAAAAAAGTCTTAACAAGCACGTTTATGTTATGAAAATGGGACTTCTTTCTTGTGTTGGAATATTAAAAGGGTAGTGAGAAATCTGGGGAGTTGAGCTCCGGTGACAATAGCTATCTTTGCACATGCGCAAAGATACCAAAAACGGTCATAATGTGTTTTAAAAGCAGTCATAGTCAGGAATTGTTCTAAAAGCAGTCATAGTTGAGAACTGTTCTGATTAAGAATAAAGATTCAATATACTAGGAAATCACCGAGATACTTATAATATAATAACAAAGGACGTAGGTTTAAAAATCGTCCAAGTCTGGGACTAATATATTAAGTCCATGTACAAAATTAATAATATAACATGTTTAAATTTCTTATTGAAAAAAATAGGAAATTAAATTTAAACCGCAGGTGGCTATCGTGGCTTTTCTCTTTGTATTAAATCGGAACATGACAAGAAGTTTTATAAATTGCTGGCATCAATATTATATCGATTTCAGAAAATGTCCTTTTTGCCCTCTGTTCTTATTAGAATTACATGAGTTTCGTTATTGCGGGCATAGATATTTTATGGATTGCAGAAAATGTCCCTTTTGTTGCCATCTGTTTTTAGTCAAATAGCAGTAAGTTTATTGATATTATGTCGATTTCAGAAAATGTCCCTTTCCCATCTGTTTTTATTCAAATTACGTTAAGTTTCATGATTGCAGGCATTGATATTATGTCGATTGAGGAAAATGTCCTTTTTGCCATATGATTTTTTTCAAATTATATTGAGTTTCATGATTGCGGGCATTGATATTATATCGATTGCAGAAAATGTCCCATTGCCATCTGTTTAGTCAAATTACAGTAGTACATTGATTGCAATCATTGATATTATGTTGATCGTTGAAAATGTCCCTTTCCCCATATGATTTTATTCAAATTCTTGATTGCGGTCATTGATATTATGTCGATTGCGGAAAATGTCTCATTTGCCATATGATTTTATGCAAATTCCTGATTGCGGGCATCGATTGCGGGCATCGATATTATGTCCATTTGCGGAAAATGTCCCTTTTGCCATATAATTTTATTCAAATCCCTGAATGCGGTCATTGATATTATGTCGATTGCGGAAAATGTCCCTTTTGCCATATGATTTTATTCAAATTCCTGATTGCAGGCATCGATATTATGTTGATTGCAGAAAATGTCCCTTTTGCAATATGATTTTATTCAAATTCCTGCTTGCAGTTATTGATATTATGTCGATTGTGGAAAAAATATGTCTTTTTTGCCATATGATTTTATTCAAATTCATGATTGCGGGCATCGATATTACTAGTATGTCGATTGCGGAAAAAATCCCTTTTGCCATATGATTTTATTTAAATTCCTGATTGCGGTCATTGATATTATGTCGATTGCGGAAAATATCCCGTTTGCCATATGATCTTATTCAAATTCCTAATTGTGGTCATTGATTTTATGTTGATTGCGGAAAATGTCCCTTTTGCCATATGATTTTATTTAAATTCCTGATTGAGGGCATCGATATTATATCGATTGTGGAAAATGTCCTCCTCGGCATATGATTGTATTCAAATTATATTGAGTTTCATGGTTACGGGCATGGATATTAAATCGATTGCAGAAAATGTCCCTTTTGCCATCTGTTTTTAGACAAATTTACAGAAAGTATTAAATCCTATTTTTAATCTGTGATAACAATCTACAAAACTTATTATTAAGAGAAAACAGTACTTTTTATTTCCCTTGAACAGTTAACACAAAGTAAAGAAAACACCAAATGGTTCAAAAACGGATAACAACAGATTTATTTTACCAAAAACATTAACGCCGAGCTGAAAATGCCCAAAACACATTAACAGACACGGTCTTGCACACACACTCTTACCCCCAACACCTAAAACTAACGACAAAAGGGACAATTTCTGTATTCTCGATACCAGCAATAATAAAACTTCTTATAATACCCGGGCTATCATATAAGGAAAAGGAAAATTTGTTGTTGATCGTCACAAAGATAGCCCCGTTACCATGACCCATAGAGGGAACTATTGTAATGACCACTTTTAGAACTGCTCTAGTGTATGACCACTTTTAGAACTGCTCTAAGTTAACTTAGAACTATGACCATTTTTTATGACCACTTTTAGAACTATGACAGCTTTTAGAACAGTTCCACGTAGAATCAATTATGACCGCTTTTAGAACTGCTCTAACTAACTTAGAGCAGTCATAATTTATGACCGTATCTAGAATTTGTTCTATGACTGCTCTAAGTTAACTTCAAATTAACTTAGAAACAATTCTAAGTTAACTTAGAGTTAACTTGGACGAGAGGTTATGTCTGCACCCAACTGTAGATTGTTTATCCACTTCCCGGGGGGGGGGGGTACTCTCAAATTTTACCCATACATAGGCTCGTCCGTAAGAAAAAAATATACCCCCAAAAAATACCAAAATTTTGAAGTATACCCCAAAAAAAATACCTTCTATAATAATTCACCCCAAAAAAATACCTTCCAAAATGTTATACCCCAGAAAATACCAAAGAATGTTTATGTTCTGTCGTATGGTTTTTATAAGCAAATATTCCATTGGTCTGCCTATGCAATGCTATGTAAGACAAATACAATCATTCCTAGAAATTGTTACTAAGCTGCCAAAACACTACAAATCAGTGTAGGGTCCATATGTGGAAGCTTGGTGCTAAATTTTAGACAAAAAGGCCATGTAAGTTTATGTATGAGGTCAATCTTTTTAATCGGAAACTCATGTGCCCTATAAAAATACCAACAAAATATGAAACGCCCCAAAAAATACCACCACATAATGATGACCCCAAAAAAATACTCACATTTTTTTTCACCCCAAAAAATAGCAAAATCTAAAATTTTAACCCCCCAAAAAATAGCCCAAGCCTATGTATAGAATATTTTTTGGAGTACCCCCCCCCCCCCCGGGATCCACTTGAACTCTACATTAAGTTTACTGATTAAATTTGTCATGTATTGTAGCATACTGTAATTTTTAAAATGTAATTAAAAAAATAACCTTATTGAAATAATTTAATAAGGTTATTTTTTATTACATGTAATCTCAGTAATTAAGATTAAATGTAACACAAACGTGATTTTAATCATGGTAGGCTAAATTTTACACTGATTGATATAACAGATTGATGAAAATTGCACCCTTTGATATAATTTGACTTGTCAAGAAGTGACCCATTCCAGCGGTACATTTATAGGAAGGGACCCCCCCCGGGACTCATATATGTATATATTGATTATATGTATATTCCTTTATTTGCATTAGACTCGCAGGTACGACCGAGATGAGGTTTGTAAAACAACTAAACTGTGATAGATAAAGAGCTTCTATTTGACAAATATAACTAAATTAAGGGGTACAAATTACAGTATGCTATTCTCATGTCAAGCAGAAAAATAAGTTGTTTACAGTTGACTCAAATGCTGGGTAGACGATGCTGTATACCATACTATAGTACTTAGATTAACCTTTTTAAATTGTGTGGTAGTTCATCTTTGTAAGAACATTTAAACTTTGAATGAGCATACAATTATGCCGTTGGAATGGGTCAGTGTTTCCAGTTGTTAACTATATCAATGGCAGTACTTTTTGACATCATGTATGTCACTGGGTTGTAAATAAAAAGACCGACCATTTAACCTGAAAAGGGGGGGGGTATGGTTTTTTTTCTGGACAGAATTTTTTTTTCATGTGTATCAACAAAATATTTTTTTTTCAAAATCAACATTATTTTTTTGGACAGAAAGCCTCCTTCGGAAATTTTTATTTTTCATTATTTTGGCGGGAAATTCAAGGAGTTCCGATTACTATAGAAAGTACGATAAGATTAGAGGCTTTCCGTACTTCGAAAATCTCTTACCTTATCCTGCTTTCTATAGTAATCGGAACTCCTTGAATTTCCCGCCATGTCCAGAGTTATCCTTCTTCGGCCACTTCCGTAGATCGAGGTTGAATGTTAAAAAAAGTTGCAACACCGCGAGTGAAAATTCGTTTGTGTAGGACTTTAATGTGATAATTACCGTCTGGGATGTATATATTCGTTAAGGATATTGATCGAACAAAAGGAGGAATGTGTCACACTGAAGGGTAAGTGCAAGTTTTATTGATTTTCAATCAGTTGTTCCCAGCATGTACCCCATACTCACTGACTGAAGTTGGCAACCTTTCGCTTCGCTCTATATGTCGAGATGCACATTGATAGTAAAATAGGAAATTGACGATAGATATATGTTATATTAGTACAAAATAGAAAAAATAAATGGCCAATACTGAAAAATGGATTATATATTATAAAAAGGGGGAGGGACCATAGGGGCCCAATATAGGGTCCTGTCCTCAAGCACCTGTGCAAGCGACGAGTCTGTAGTACACGTGCAGAATTCCGCCTAAGCTAAAAGTGACCCCACAATGGTTCCGGCGGTAGAGGAAATCGGAAATATATTTTAAAAATTTCCTTCTTCTATCGTTTTAGTTGGAAAACATGGGGTATGTTTACTTTTTTCATTTAAATTATTTAATGATTGGCAATTCATTTCAGTGAATACACTATCGACCAAGTGCGAATCGATGAGATCATTATGATAGTCAAAACAGTATATGCTATTTTTGAAAAGTCATTATTACTGTCGTATACATTTTTGATTTGTTGACAGTAATAATTCCTTTATCGGAATCGCATCTATTGTTTAGACTCTGATAATGATCCCATCGATTCGCACTTGGTCGATAGTGGAATATTTGACTCTTACATTGTATATACGTATGAATATATTTCTGCAAAATAAGTTACAAATAATTTGAATGTAAAAATTCAATATATATAATTATATTATTCAAGTATATTTGAATACACTAAATGACCCTATAACAATGTTGGACGTCCGGCTTTTAGTTGTTAGCTGTCTATATATTATCATTTATTTAAGTAAAACTTCCCTGTTCTTTTAAGAAGTAACACCCCTGTATGTACTTCTTTCATCTTCAATTTTTCAATTTCGTATATTCATGTCGTTTATCTAAGTCTAACATTTACCTGAATGATAGTCACCACACTTGAAATTTAAATTAGAATTTTTTGAATACCCGTTCAAACCAGTAAATT